>JAGTTF010001223.1:0-13015 GCA_019095985.1 Streblospio benedicti | reverse complement strand
TCATTATTTTCTTTAAAAATCTCATTATTTTTTTCATTATTTTTACAAAGCTCTTTACTTTAATGATTGCTTTTGTACTCAGTATTTATATTACTTTGATATAAAGGAAATAGAAAATTTGAACAAATATATTCTGAAGAGGACATTTTATTGTAGAAACGTGTAAAACTGTATAACTTTAGGAATTTTTGAAATATTTAGGACTCGTTGGATGATAAGGCAGGTAGAAAGAAATGTTAGTGTATTAAAAAGTAATTAGATTTCCTACATATGATATTTTGCTTTGCTAGAACTAACGTAATTAAACACAGAAGTATCATTGCCTGTTTGACTTCCCATTTTCATCAGTTAGAAGTGCCATACCATATTGTTATTCAACTCCCATAAGGACTCCCTGCTGTGTTGTTACATAACAAGCCCATAAGTTCTAACCTGCAGTTATTCACAAGAACAGCAGTGACAATGCCTTCAATTAAGATTATTTGCTGAGCTCTTACTGTTGACATTTCTGATTAGGAAATTGCACTTTGATGAACAATCAGTATTTATAGGTGATAATTGGGACTTTAAAGAGTGTAAGCCATCCTTTTTATCATTAATCTGTTATCTGAAATTGAAGTAAACTTTTGTGCATTGCAGAATAGGTACATGTGTCTATGTTATTTGAAGCAATGAAAGAATTTTGAACTCATCATCATCGTCAATGCCATACATATTATTGTTATTAATTTCAGTCATGAAAAAAGTAAAGATTTTTTTCATTATTTTTGTTCATTACCATTATATTACCATTATTTTACGTTACAGAATTTTTCATTATATTATCATTATTGCCCATTTTTCGATCTTTATCATGTTTGCTTTATATCCTAAATACATTTGTAAAATTATGTCTAGATTATGGCCATATATAAGAAGACGTCACTTACCAGAAGAGAGGGGCGGGGGTAGCTACAAAGATGACGAAATGTGACAAGGGGGGGGATAAAAAGGCCAAAGATGAGGAGACAACATTTGTGAACGATGCCATATGGATTAGAAAATCTGCTTATTCACTGGTGAGGAGGTGTCCCTGCATAGGATGTTCTGGCTTGATGGTTTCAATATGTGTGTGTGTGTGTGTGTGTGTGTGTGTGTGTGTGTGTGTGTGTGTGTGTGTGTGTGTGTGTGTGTGTGTGTGTGTGTGTGTGTGGTGTGTGGGTGGGTGGGGGGTGGGTGGGTGGGTGGGTGGGTGGGTGGGTGGGTGGGTGGGTGGGTGGGTGGGTGGGGTGGGGGTGGGTGGGTGGGTGGGTGGGTGGGTGGGTGGGTGGGTGGGTGGGTGGGTGGGTGGGTGGGTGGGTGGGTGGGTGGGTGGGTGGGTGGGTGGGTGGGTGTGTGTGTGGGTGTTTGTATGTGTGTGTGTGTCTGTGTGTGTCTGTGTGTGTCTGTGTGTGTCTGTGTGTGATGGAGATACGGTGTTTGTCGGAAAGTATAAAGAAACAATACAGAGTAGTAATGTGCCGATGGATTATAAATGTACGTTTTTTTTACTGTTTCATACATGGTCCATGCATGATTTCTTATACTACGTCGAGTTAACCATAAATTTATAACATATTTGTCTTCCACATCTACACATTAAGTCACATGAACTTTGTTACCAACATTATACGTTATCTAAAATATAAATTTCCTCTAATAATACTCAGGGAAACTTATAATATATGATTATGCAGAAGTGTAGTGTAATGATACACCGACCATGCTAGTGACATAACAATATTAATGCCACAAGTTATGATGATTATAAAACGGGGGCTGACAATGTTTATTTGCACGGATCAGTGACTTGGCATTGTTAAAAGCAATAGAGGTGAATTAGATCAGCGCCACAACTGAAAACTTTACGTAGACAGACAGTGATATATTGGGTTTGTATCAACTCCCAACAATACTTTCCATTGGTTCGTGCTGGTTTGCAACAGGGCCCACTACGTAATTAAACAATGAAGTCATGGGAAATAAAATCATAACTGTTTCAGAAATTTTGTTGTGTAACATTGAGAGACAACGTTATGTGCAGAAGCGATGTAATAGCCATATACATCAAAGTTATAGTAACGAAAACAAAAGTGAGCAAGTGAGGAAGTAAGACAGCTTTATTAATCACAATCCATGAAACTTGTCTTGGGAAGTGTGTACATTGTGACGCTTAAAAGATACAGCACATAGCAATAATTATTTAGAAAACTACAATAATGACAAAAATACCGACAAGGAATTAACTTATAGTAAACACAATACAACATTGTATACATTTAGACATATTATAATTCAGAATTATAGCAGATGTACAAAAGAATTCATATATCTGTTGGTTCTTGGTGGAACTGAACACAACTTTTTCCCAGAGGGTAGATATGAAAATTCATGATGCGGAGGATGGTTGCTATTCTACATCATTTTCATTTCACCATAAAGCTTAACGACTCACACAAAATCGCCCAATCACAGGCCAGAATTTGGCACTGGTATCCAAATGTGGCAACTTCAATAAGTTTATCAGTGAGAAATATACAAAAATATACAATAATCAAACGTTCACGTCACAAATATTGAAGATGATAAACAATTGATAGTGTGCACATGTTACATAAGCGTACACATAAAAATATGAATGTTTAACAGAATGACACTGTGCATATTAACCTGATGGAAATCCTCTGAGCGTACATTCCAATATTAATCTAAACTTGTACCCAAAAATATAATGTCGTAAGTGACACATAATGTTTTTGATATAAACAACATTTTTCGGTTACACATTTGACAGTCTCCTGCAAAGATTGACAAATCATTACATAAGGTAATAAAATGTTCTTTAATTAACATCATCCTTTAGTAACATTATGACTGAGCATTAAATGCAATAAATAAAATGTATTTTATTAATATGGACTGTACGTCTGAATTGAATACATAAATAAATAGATAAACAAATAAGTAAATGAATAAATAAAAAAAAAAATAGATAGTCAAATAAATAAATAAATGAATAAATAAATAAATAAATAAATAAATAAATAAATAAATAAATAAATAAATAAATAAATAAATAAATAAGTAACTAAATAGTCTCAAATGTTCTATAAATTGTTGCCAGAGCATTTGTATAACCACTAGCATTGCTACACATGTATATTAAATTGTTGTTTTGCTTGGTTGATACATTTAAACAGCCTGGTGTCATAACATTATAAACGGCATAGTTCTTATGCTACATTTATAGAAATCAACATATAGAAATGCTTTCGCAAAAAATATATCGAACAATAGAGAATATACAGAAACAAAACTTAATTATGGCTAACTTATAAGAAACTAAAATTCATTATGCTGCACGTTAAATCATCTATTAAACAATGAAACAGTGAGAACAGTGGTACTACTATAATCACAATTTGGCCCCACTGGACCATTTATGCCCCATAACGGACTCCATAGTATTTCCACACAGCAGCTTCTGAATCGGCAACGGAGATGGTCTGGTGGGTTGGTGCCATGAGGACACAGACTCCGGAGCTGATAGCAAAAACGCAGAATGGTCAAAATAAGTCATTATCACTTCGTTCATTGTTTGTATATCTGCTAGTTTATACGCTGTATAAACAGTGTATATGGACTGAAAGTGGATGCATTCAGATGCATAGATCTATATTGTGAAATGTGTCATGAAATGCAAGGGGTAATTTCAGCAATAAATGAAACACCACACACCATGACTTACTAAATACACCGGATCAGTTTGGAAATATTACAATAATACTTTCGACCACCCCCATATACTTTGACAATCATCATGTTAAAAAAATCGAAATTATATGACTACCTAGTTGGCTCACACTGAGTATCAAAAGTCAACAGCATTGCTCATTAAAAATGTGACCAACGACAGACTTTTGATCCCAGAATTGAAATGAGGTCAAGTGACCAATCCGAGGAATTCAACCAATCAGGTTGCAGTATTTAAAAAGGTCACAATACGTGATAAATTATGTTAATCCACTCTCAGGCGTAACATTGATACTCATAACATATGATACTCAGAGTGAGTTTGCGAAGTTACGTAGGATAAACTGATATAAGACACTTACATATTGCGCCAAAAGCCAACACACGAAGAGAGACGACCACAGGCAATACCACATTGTTTGAGAGGCGTGACTCCCAGATCTGAATGACGGAGGGATGAAGCTAGGGTTGTCAGTGCGGAGACCAATGACATCTTCAGATTTTGCAGTTCACCTACATGTAAATGCGAGTACAGGTATCAACATCACACACGTGTTACACATTCACACATTTTTTATGTAACACAATAGAAATATCCATGCTGATAAGAATTAAAGGAATTGTTTTAATCACCCTGTTTTCCATTTTCAGTGCAAGACGTGTTGAGCGACGTTAGTGTGTGGAGTGACCACTGGGTGTCAAGACATAATTGTTCATCAAACAGGAACCCAGCATATGTAGGAGTGTCCTGAAAAATGTCATGTTTACGTTCTGTTTCCATCATGCCGCTCTCTACACTAAGTATAGGACGATAGGTACAAGTAGGTTTTCTTTTTCGGTGTTTGTGTACTGAAGATGCAACCAAACATGTATGTGCTCTTCATTCAGAACCTTTTTATTTTAAAATGTATATGTATGTACTAATATGGCAATTAGCTTTAAACATGCTACAAATGTGATTTTTGATTAAAAGTTTATTAACAAATAGATTTACTAATAAAGGAATTATGCCTAACACAGTAACAATGCGTATAGTAAAACCCATTATATACAATCAAATTTAATTTAACAATTCATAACTGAAAATGTAACCATGGGTCTTGTTCAATCAGAAGCACATGAGAAGTTCCTCAAATGAATCATACATTTCATGGACACCAATTAATAGTAATGTATAGTGATGTTCAATGTTTAAACATCTAGAAACTAAATGTGTCTTGTTGAAAATGTTTCGTAAAAATTTCTATTCAACTGTGAAATTGAATATTCACAAATGCCAATATACTCGAAGATATATGCCTTTTGAAAAGAAAAAAAACTTACAAGCGATTTTTTTACTTTGTTAATGAATTTTCAATGCTTTTGGATTGATTGGCGAGACATTTAGAGAAATCGGTAGGTATCAAACTTAAACTGCATGTAAAATGAACAATCAGACAGGTATGAAATATTTGAGGCAAGGTTTTCTAGATATTTATCTGAATTATGTTATTTGATAAAGTGTTTTTGATAATTCCAATGATTTTGTTTCAGTCATGTCTGACAACTTTCACTAATTGTTTAATAATAAATTTTTAATGGATGTGTATGTTTCATACCATGTTACATGTATATTATTAGATGAGAATATTACCTGAACAGAGAACAGGGTGTAGTTTGTAAAATGTTCGAGTAATAATAACAGAGAAAATCAGTCATTAATAGCCTAAAAGGCCCCTCACATATAACGTTTTGGGTACCACCGGTCGAGTAACGGATGGAAATTTAGAAAAAATTGCCGGATGAGTAACGTTTTCTCATTTGTCGTTTTTTCATCCGTTGGCCATCTGATCGGCTGCCAAATGGAATGCTAACGGCTTCTCGCCGTTTAGTACCGGTCACTGGCCGTTTTGCATCGGAAATTGTACAAAACCACCCAAAATCACATTTTTGTCACCCCACAATTTAGTAATGCTGCCAAACGTTCAAGCGCCGTTCTCACCGTCAGTAAACGGCCAATGGTAGCTTTACAAACGGCGTAGTTACGGCCAGCTAGCGTTTGTTTCCAAATCTTCATCCGGCGCGAATTTTTGAACAGTTCAAAATACTGCGGCCGGTTGGGCGACGTTTTTTCCACATTCGCCGTGCTCTGCCGTTCTTGCTCGGCCAGATAACACCAGCAAACATTTGGGGACGGCTGGCTGGCAATGTAAAATCGGACAAAACATTTTCTGAATTATTTGAACGGTACACGACTGGTGGTACCAAAAACCGTATGTGTGAGGGGGCCTTAAGATAACGTTCCTCATCTGAATTACCTGCTTGAGCCACAGAAGTCGGCAGTCGCACAAGTTCAGCAGAGAGCCAGCCAGGTTTAGCGTAAACCCTGATGGAGTCTATGGATAAATATAGAACATTATAAAAGGATAAAGTATGTCATGAAAGGAACACCACAAATGTGATTTATTCAGATACCCAGAATATGCTCTACGGAAAATACATTCCCAGGTAGTTCTGTTAAATCAAGTGCTGGCAATATGTAATCTCCATTTTCATATTGGAGTATTCGAATGGATCGATAGTATACATCGCTTGCACTTGCAGTTCCATACATGTACCTCAGTGTATACATACCTCTGGCCATACGGGAGGCAGTTGCTTAATCAGGGTATTTCGCAGGTCTAGTTCTGTCAATTTTACAAGACCTGTCAAATAGAATACAGAATTAACAATGCAGGCACTTTGAGCCCTTCACGTTTGTGTGTTCCATATCAAATGCAATTACATAAGTACATAAACTGTACGTTCTAATGGCTACACCTCAGATCATCAACTTGGCAAACGCACAGTTTCGTGTCACTACATGTATATGACTGTTCTAAATTGTTTGCCTGGCGCTCATTTGTAGGATTTTATAAATACCGCAGCTAACACTATGAAATACGGGATATAGTCCGGTAGTCTGTAATTTGCTTGCAGCTCTATTTATGACATTGGTGTTATTTATCAATGTGCCAATACGATTAAGTGCAAATCGATATTAATTTTAAATGCATATATAGGCTTTTATACCGGGTAGATGTGGGAATGTAGAAATAGGGTTGTTGTCGAGATACAGCTGCTCTAAGTTGATGAGAGGCTCAACCAGCTTTGGAGGAACGGAGGAGATCTGATTCTCGCCAAGATGAATAATTCTGGAATAAAAATCGAACATATTTGTATCATATGCGTAATGAAAATCTGGTTGTGATTTAAATCAAAGATCTCCAAATATCTGATTAAGGTCCATTATCCATAAACCCTGGCCTGGCCGCAGAGCCCCCACCCCCACCCCCACCCCCACCCCCCCAAAAAATAAAAAAAAATAAAAAAAATAAAAAAAATGGGGTATTATTTATACAGGCGGCGGCAGCGGCGGCGGCAGCGGTGCCTCATTAACAGCAATATTAACAACCTGTCCTATATACTTGTAATATATACAATATTCTAGAGATATTGTGGTAAAGTTTATGATGTAGTTATCATACATTTCTTAAACCTCGGTGAAACAAATCGAAATGATAGATTGCAAGTAACAAGTGCACAAATAGCTGTGACACTGCGAGTTGAGAATTCCCTGTACATAGAAAAGTCGTACAAATAGCAGTTACACAGCTTTATTTTGAATATATAGGCCCACTACAGTATGCACAAGTAATTTTAGGATAAATCCAGTATTTGACTCAGTACTCATTCAAAGAGCCTTTGAATTAGTAAGTTATTATCAGAAGAAAATCTGATGAAATTATATCATACATATACTACATGTTTATTTGTTAAACAAAAACAAATAAAAAAAAACTATAGAACTCAACAGTAATGAGAGCTACTACTACTTCTACAGCACAATTGAATCACTTGAGCGTATCCTTGGAACCGGTGAAGTCCGGAAACTGCATGAGATTATTGGTGTATAACCACACATCAATCAATAGTGTGAACTGGTTGGTGAGCTCTGCTGGCGGGTCCACGATCTGGTTTTCTCCGAGCACCAGGTGTTCCAAACTCGATCCTGGATGGACAGTGAAATACAGTTTATTATTGACTATGTGAACGTTTAAACACGCGGTGATGTGTTCCACGCCACGTACAAGTAGCAGGTGAACCATCAATTACAAAACTACCAAAACTGGACACACATGGCGACCAGTATCAATTATATCAATGAACATAATACTAAGCTTAAGTATTTCATTGCAAGCTCTATTCAACCTATGTTAACCTCTATTTATATCAAAACATCTATTGAAGCTATAGTGAATGGTGAACTGAGAACTGAAATGGCCTTTCTACACACACTACAGCATCCTCACTTTCCCGACAAGTCTCACCCCTCGCCCACACAACACCCATTCCGTGTCCACTATTCAACAACAAATATTACTTACGTACCACGACCACCCATACAACCCCCAAAACAAAATTTTGTTGATTATGAATGACCCTACACTGTTCGATATACTTATTTAGTTTACAGTCGTAGTCATATCCAAAATATATTAATCACACTGCAGTAGAACCACACTATTAAAACTGTCCCGGTCTGGGTTCAAATGGTCTTAAAAGAAAAAAAAAGCTCTCTTTATGGAGGTTTGAAATGGCCTGTTGATGATGGCTTGAAATTGTACATACAGTCCAAGTACATTGGCAAATTAGTATTGGAACACATGTGACGTGTTTTGCTACTGCATGACTCCGATATGACTGACTTTGTCTGCTATTTTATTTTAAGATTGCCAATAAACAACCACCAGGACTATTTTGATGATGAAAACATAAACGTGCAATCCTACCTTGTACCATGACCAATCTCCTGTAGTCTGATGGCATCAAGCTGGTCAGGTTAAAGAGGAGTTACCCGGACAAAGCACCAAAATTAGTGTATCAATATGCAGATTATGATTATATTGCGATTGCCAACGTTTATGTGGCGTGCACTGTATTCATGGTTAATATACTCACTTGAACCGGTAAAGTCCGGTAGGTTGGTCAAGAGGTTCTTATCGAAGTTCAGTCTCGACAGAGCAACAAGTGGTATTGACAGTGCTGGGTCAACACTGGTGATCTGGTTGCTCTGCAAGTTCAGCTCAATGAGTGTGTTCCCGATAGCTGTTAGGTCCTGGAAAAATACGTTTGTTTGTATCACTTTTCTTCATCTCGCATAGTTCATTGCATTGACCTACCATAATATGGTAGCTCGAAAAGGATCACCAAAGTATTCATTGCATGCCAAAAAGCTGCACATGCATCATGCATGTTATTATGTATTATCATATGCCATATCTTGTTACAAATAAATGCTGATAAATGCAGAGCAAGCAAACGCTTCTTGGAGTGACCATGATGAAATGTCAACTTACTGGGAAGTGATTTAGTTGATTTTCGTACAACAGAACAATTCCTGCAGAGAAACCTAATGGTGCCGGTGGTATGGTGACCAGAGAGCACCAATTCATCTCTATTTTGAAAGAAGTACCCGAGTAGCCGGTCCAGTCGCATGGCCAGGCCACCACTGTGGTGATGATAAATAGCAGGAGCAACACAACCAGAACTTCACAAGTAACAATCATCCTACAAATATAGTATGCGATGGAATGCCGTGGAGAATTACAGTTGGTAGTAACGGGATACTATCACAAAGCTAGACCGCTGATTCTGTGTACGAGCTATGTACATACCGTACATATGTAGATAATTATCGTACTGAAATATGACTTGCTAATACTGCTTAGTTACAGAGTGTGGTATGTGAATATTTGTGAAGCCAGTTGAAGATGCATTTACTAAATTATTTGGTCATTTTTCTTGTATATTGTAATATAGATGGTTCATTCCGAAGGTTTGGAATCAATATCAGAATCCGAAAGAACTCCGGAATTTAAGAGCAGTTCACACCATGGGTCCCACATCATGGAAGGGGTTCACGCGTCTACCTCATCGAGTATGCGAGCACATGAATTTATTTGGAGTTTAGTGTATCTGTTATATGTATTTTAATCTGCCTTTTCACCTATTCATGTGATACATTTTAATGACCACTTGTAAATGATCAATTAAGCTGTAATTTGTGAAAGTTTTCTAGTGTCGTTCGAGGAACTTCATCATGTGACAGTCAAAATAGTCTGTAATACTATGTGATATTATATTCTATGTATGCTTTGATTGTACATGTTTACAAATAACAAACACATGTACATTTAATCTAATCTAATTTACTTGAACCATATAATTTTTATTTTAACTTATACAAACCAGAACTTTTATTTGCAACCCGTTCTAGCCCTCCCGCATAAAGTCACATTAAATTCCCTGTAAATATGAGAACAGTCTGGCGTAAGAACTGCTGACTGTTAGCCGTTTCAAATGCCCATTTTTATCAAGGCCCCTGAAGTTATTGAGTATATACAAGGCGATGATAAAAATTCATGAAATTATGGGAAATCCAGAAGCTTTCAAAAGCAGTGTATATATATTGGCACAAACTTTGTGCCAAACATCCTTTTAGTGTTGTCTCATGATTAACAATTCCATTCACCCTGATTTTTCCTTGATTCATTTGTAATTTTCGGTGATATTTATGAACCAAGAAAGAACATAAAAACATGAAACACTGTACCGTATTCTTTCTTATAAGCTCACTTGCCCCATTAAGCACACGTCCCTGTTCACACAGATTAAATTAATCAAATTCTGTTGTTTTTTTCTCAAAGATTTCATATTTACATGGCACCATATTGTAAGAAATGTTGCACAATAAGTATTGGAAGTTAATGCAGATAGACCATAATTAGGGGTTCCATAATATGAAAAGTATTGTTACATGTACTATACTTAGTATACAATTACATTGAAATCAGTTCTAAAATAAATTAGGCATCGACCATTTGATCTCCGGGGGGGGGGGGTGGGGGCAGCAAAAATATTGAAAAAAATAACGCAAGACTGAAAATTGGTGAAAAAAATAATAATGTTTCATTTGGCTAGAAAAAAATAAATAATTGTCAAATATGGCTTTAAACAGCTTTATACAGCTTAAAAAATAATTGAGGTTCAGTAATCTAAGAAAAAAAGAATTAGATGTCGAATTTCATGAAAAAAATAATTGAAGCTATGGTGGAAATAGCTGCCCCCCCCCGAGATCAAATGGTCGATGCCTTAAGGTAAGAAATGAGTCATTCACTCTTGGAACACAATAAATTAATCAGAAGCATACTTTTATGCAGGCTTCTAACCAGTAACAGATTTTTAAAGCGAAATATAAAATTCCCTGATTTTTTTCCTATATTTTCTCACAAAATCAATGTCCCTGATTTTCCCTGATATTTCAACCCAAATTGCATACCCTGATTTTTTATGCCAATTTGCCCTGTTTCCACCTGACCTATCCCCTGTCCTTACCTTATTGGAAACATTCTAACAGCACTGGTAGGCGAACTTATTTTTTGTATTCTGAGACCAATCCAAGATAAGATTACTTTTAATCCTTTATTGATAAAGCTAATTTAGTTATTCACCCCAAAAAGTTCAGTTGCACTCTGTTCGAATGACTCAGCCACATGTAAGCTTCAGAATATGTATGGACTCACAGGTTCGATAAATAGTAAGTTAATAATGTCAGGTTAGATAAATAGTAAGTTAATAATGTCTGTTTCAACTGGTTTCTACAGTTAATCTTGCTCACATTATGTTTGTTCAGACACCGTTTGGCCAATCTAAAATTTCACTCTTGTTTTCCGTCTGCATTAAATTTATTTACCCTCATTTATTTGCAGACACCCTGAGTATCAAGGCCTGCTGAATTAGTAGGCTGGTGTGCCACCGGCTGATATTATATAGCTTTTCTGACATGTTAAGTGAGTTGTGATATATTAACCAGTTGAAATCACATTGCCATGTTTGCAGATTTGGGTCAATTATTTTTTGTCATTATCATTATCAATCATGATAAATTATGATAATTTGTCAAAAAAAAGTTTCATTATCGTTATATTATCATTACGTTTTTATCATTGTCATTATATTATGATTACAATTTCCTACACAAATCTCATTATTTTTTCATTATTTTTACAAGTTCTTTAGTTTAATGATTGCTTTTGTATTTAGTATTTATATCACTTTGATATAAAAGAAATAGGAAATTTGAACAAATATAATTTCTGAAGAGGACATTTTAATGTAGAAACGTGTAAAACTGTATAACGTTAGGAATTTTTAAAATATTTAGGACTCGTTGGATAATAAGGCAGGTAGAAAGAACTGTCAGTGTATTGAAAAATAATTAGATTTCCTACATATGATATTTTGCTTTGCTAGAATTAACGCAATTAAACACACAAGTATCATTGCCTGTTTGATTTCCCATTTTTATCAGATAGAAGTGCCATACGCTATTGTTCTTCATATCCCATAAGGACTCCCTGCTGTGTTGTTACATAACAAGCCCATAAGTTCTAACCTGCAGCTATTCACAAGAAAATATTTTGCATGCCTTCAATTAAGATTATTTGCTGAGGTCTTACTGTTGTCAATTCTGATTAGGAAATTGCACTTTTATGAACAATCACTATTTATAGGAGATAATTATTACTTTAAAGAGTGTACGCCATCCATTCATCTTTAATCTGTCATCTGAAATTGAAGTAACCTTTTGTGCATTGCAGAATAGGTATATGTATCTATGTTATTTGAAGCAATGGAAAAGAATTTTTGAACTCATGATCGTCTATAATTTAATTAATGAAAATTTTTAAATGTATGTATGTATGTATGTAACTTGAAAATTATTAATTTTGTATTTTTATGTATGTATGTTTTGTATGTTTGTATGTGTGATATTTTGTGTTTGCTCTTGGTGGTGTGGGTATGTGCGTTTTAATAAATGCCAAAAAAACCCGGGCTGCTTTTAGGCAGATACGTAAACGGCTTTTTTAATTAAGTTGTTGCATGTTTTTATGACAGCTAAACTTTACCGGTGAAAATTTTTTTTTTTCAAACTTTTTTAAAAAATGATTCGTTTTTGGGGACTCTGAATTAAAATTTTTTCTACAAGCCATTTATGAAATTTTTCTAATTTTTCTTGTGCGGTTTTTTATACGTACTGAAACAATTATTATTATTTTTTTAAAGATAACGAATTTTGGGGGAATTTCCCGAAATTTTCCCTTTAAAATTTACGCCCATTCGCTGTTTTCAATTTTTAAATTTTAAATTTTGCTCCCACCCA
>JAGTTF010001220.1:0-10155 GCA_019095985.1 Streblospio benedicti | reverse complement strand
GCTATTTGATTTGCTGTACCAAACGTTCCATCATGAGCTAAGCCAAAAATAGCTGCAGCACTGAAAACCCCACTGTGCCAAGCAGAATTTTTTCTTGCAGCCCTAAATCTACGTACCATTCAAAGAGGCTGGCTTGTATTAGGTCCTCTAAAATTATTTCTTCTATAACTCCTACTAAATAGTATTGCAAATATTTACGATCTTTTATGGCATCAGGGCTTAAGTCTTGAGTATAGTAATATTCTTGATAAGTACTATTCTTTTTTGTGAAGGGGTTTTATAAGTAAAAGATAAGCCAATATAAATTGTAATATTATTATACCATTTATTTATAGCTAAAGGTGCCGTAACTGCTCTGGCACTTCCCCATTCAGTGTTACAGTCGTGTTTTAGTAGATCCCAAAACCAATAAATCCAGTATATAAAAATAAAAAATTATAATGCTCTGCTAAAAAAATTCATCACGGTCATAATAGTAGTTGTTTATGGTATATGTTTCACCGTCTTTATTTTCAGTTGTTGTATATCTATCAAATTGAGGCTCTTTACCATATTTTAAAAGTGTAATTCCTAGCATGTTTAGTAAGTTTATTTGCGAATAAAAATCTCGCCCCTCCCCAAACACCTGCAGCATAATAGTTGCCGCTTAATGCATATCCTAACCCTGGGATGAAAATTTCCAGAAACAGCTTTTTAAAGAGCAGTTAGCAAAATATTTTTTATTGGTAAAAACAATAAAATTAACATTAATATAATAATAATTTTTGATGTTATACTTCTCATTTTTTATTTATCATTATTTATCTTTATAAATTATTATTTTACTTTTTGATGATAGCCCTTTTTGCCAAGGTATAGTATAATAACCCATCTTCACTGTTTTAGTTAATTTTGGTTATAAATATCTAAAATAGACTGACAATTATAATCAATATCATGACCCTCTGGAGAGATAATTTTATTTTTAATGGTAATTTTATCGACCGATCCAGTTTAATTAAACAGCGATAATTTTGATGCTTTCAATGACAGATCCATTTCATTTTGATCATCCTCAAATAGGTATCTATTTTTTATTAGTTTTAAAGGACGATCACTTTTATTAGCCCTAAAAAACCATAGGTAGTGTTTTTAGACCACCTAGTTTTCAATTGATTAGCAGTAATTTTTTGACTAATGAAATCTTTAAAGCCTATGTATTGATCTTCAGAAGAAAGTTCAAAGCGATAATAATCTAGGTTGCATTCTATTAAATCATGATATAAATCAGCAATAAAGAGCTCACTGCCATGGTATATTGTACTATTTTTGTTCACCTATCATAAACTGCAAGGGCAATACATCAGCCTTTTCTTTATGTTGTAGCCAGTATTGACCATCGCCAATGTTAAAATCTCTTATAGAATAATACAAAGGAATTTTTCCAGCAGCTAATATTTCAAATTTTAATTTAGGGATAGTTTTGTAACTGATTTGATTTGTGAATATAAATCAGATTTACATATTTCTGAAGAAAGAATTAGCCTTTCTAGGTTTTTTCCGAACAATTTTTGCCATTGATGCCAAGAGTGAGCAGTTTTAGAGTGATAATTCAAAATTAGTTGCAAAGTAACTGTTTTTTGATTAATCAAAAAAGGCCTACTCCTGGATCTTCAATACGAAAGGCAATATTCTCTTCTAGAAACGGATTAAGCTGCTCTAACTGGTCAATAGTTCTTTGTAAAAACAAACGGTCAATCTGTATAGCAACTACTTTATTTTCTTTTGATATACACCAAGATATTTTTAGCAATATCAATAGGTATGCTGCCTTTCTTTGATAAACCCTGTAGATGAAAGATAAAATCACACTCTTTTGAGATCAATCGCTTTTTGTATGGTCTTAACATCAAAGCATGATACAACTGCTTTCATCTATGTTAATAATCAAAGATTATTATTCGGTTATTTTATTTCCCTTTACGGTGAAGGATCCTGAGGTAATAACCTTAGAGTCAATTATGTCTTCATCTTTTGAGAAGTTCTTAATCCTACATATCCTGAACGATCAATAATAATCTCATGTCCTCGATCACTATCTAAAACTAAAAATTACGTGAATCATTGCTATTAGAAGGTGTATGACGATTAGATGATGTACGAGATCTGCTATCTTGTTTGTTAGAATGAGATTCTAGATCGTACATTGTCTTTATTTTTGGTTTTTGATCGATCTTTATTGGTATTGATTTTATCAGGGTTAGTTTTAGATAGAACTAAACGACGATCTTTATCCGATCCTTCAGAAAAAGAAAATATTTTATTATCTTTCGCTATTTGGTGTGCTATGTCTGAAATATGAATTCATAGGGATTTAATTTTAATGAATTTCTTGATCCATTTTTAAATTTTTTGATAGTTTCAAAGTTATTTCAGCAATAAATTTTTTCATCTTCGCTTTTTTTTATTGGTTATGTTGAAAGATCCTGTACTTTCTTCTCTGCTTTTACCAAGGAATCTGCCGATCAGGCTAGATGTTATATTTTTTTTATTAAACATTTCATGATTATTATAATTGATTAATGACTAATTGTCCCATTTGTTGGCACCTCTACTTTTTGATGCTATCTACAGATAAATCTGCAGTACGCCCATTTTTGTAAGGCTTTATAGACCGCTTCCTTATTTTATCAGATAATTTTTATTATTATAGCTGTTTTCAAGCATTAAAGCTAAACATAACACTGTAGCTAAGGGATTAGCTATGTCTTGCCCAGTTATATCTGAGCACTACCGTGAATAGGCTCATAAAGTTTTACCTTATCACCCATACTAACGCTAGTTAATAACCCTATTGACCCTGGTATCATAGCAGCTAAATCACTTAGAATATCTCCAAACATATTACTACTTAGGATGCAATCAAATTGACGGGGATTTTAATTAGCTGCATAGCAGCATTATCAACATATTGGTGGCTTACTTGAACATGAGGATATTTTTTGCCGATTTCATTGACTGTCTCACGCCATAAAACACTAGCTTCTAGTACATTTGTTTTATCTACTGAACACAGTTGATTATTACGTTTAGCAGCCAACTGAAAAGCAACTTCAGCAATGCGGGCTATTTCTGATTGCCAATAAATCATAGTATTGATACCTACTTTTTGGCCATCTTTAACCCTCTATGCCTCTAGGTTCCCCAAAGTATAGATCACCTGTCAGCTCCCCTGATAATTACTAAATTTACATCCTTGATAACCTCATTTTTTAATGGTGAACAAAAACTAAGTTGTTCAAAAACCTATGGGTCTTATATTAGCATATAAACCCAGAGATTTTCGCAGTTTTAATAAAGCTCTTTCTAAGCGCACTGCAAATGGCAGCTCATCCCATTTATATCCACCAACAGCACCTAGCAACACAGCATCTGCTTTTTTGCATTCATCCAAGGTATCATCAGGTAAAGGCGTGCCAAATAAATCGTAAGCAGTGCCACCTATAGCAAATTCTCTTTATATTCAATATTAGCCTGATAATCTTTATTTAATTTGCTAATTATTTTGGCAACAGAGGTTATTTCTTGTCCAATACCATCTCCAGGTAGTATTACCAGCTTTTTTTTGTTATTCATAAGTTACTTTAACCAAGAGAACATTTTTTTTATTTTAGCACCTACTTGTTCAATTAAATGATTATTAGTTTTATTTTGTAAAGCATTAAACTCTGGCAAACCAGCCAAGTTATCTAGCAGCCATTTTTTAGTAAATGTTCCATCTTGGATTTCAGTTAATATTTTTTTTCATTTCTTTCCTAACATTCTTATTTATTACTCTTGGTCCGCTAATAAATTCACCATATTTAGCAGTATCAGAAATAGAGTAATTCATCTTAGAAAAGCCTCCTTCATATATAAGATCAACTATCAGTTTCATTTCATGTAAACATTCAAAGTAGGCAATATGTGGGGGATAACCAGCCTCTACTAAGGTATCAAACCAGCCTTGATTAATTCTACTGTTCCTCCACAAAGTACCGCCTGCTCACCAAATAAATCAGTTTCAGTTTCATCCTTAAAAGTAGTAGGAATTACCCCGGATCTAGTCCCACCAATTCCTTTAGCCCATGCTAAAGCATAGTTCAAGGCTAACCCACTAGCATCTTGTTGTACGGCCACTAAACATGGCACGCCAGAACCTTCGCTATAGGTTCTTCTGACTAAATGGCCAGGCCCTTTAGGGGCTATCATTACCACATCCACTTCTGCTGGGGAACAATCTGTGAGTAATATATACTAAAACCATGTCCAAAAGCTAAAAATCTTGCCTGGTTTAAGATTATTTTCGATATAATCTTTATAAATTTTAGCATGCCATTGATTCAAATAAAAGTCATTATCATATCTGCTTTAGCACAAGTTTCATTTGGGGTTTCAACGTTGAAACCCTGCTTTTTGGCATCTTCCCAAGATTTAGAATTTTTTCTTAAAGCGATAGTAATATCTAAAACCAGAATCTTTTAAATTTAGGGCATGAGCATGGCCTTGACTACCATAACCTATAATAGTAATTTTTTGTTTTGTAAATGTTTGATATCAGCATCGCTATCGTAATATATTTGAAAATCAGTATTTTCTTTGGTATTTTTGTTCATTAAATTTTTATGTAGTTTTATTTGGTGGATTGCAGCTTCGCCAGTGCGAGCCATTTCAATTATTTTATAAGGTAGAAGTTTGCGACAAATATCATCAATTTGGTTTGCTGTCTAGCTACTTCAAAGATAACAGTATTATTGTTTATCTCAATAATTTTACTTTTAGTATTTTTAGCAAAGATAAAAGCTCTTGGCGAGTATTTTTTTCTAATAATTTTTACCAAGCATCATTTCACGAGAAATTTCATCTTGATGGTTAACTAGCTTTACTTGATAAACATCGATAAGATCTTGTAATAGCTTTACCATGTTTCTAAATTAGCAGTTGTTTCTGTGCACACTACAGTAAGCCTCCTGGCATTTGGGCTCTTCACAGCTGCCAGAGCAAATAGAATCTACATTATAGCCACGTGATCCAAAAATTTCAGCAATACGAGGTAGTGATCCAAAACGATCAGCAACTAAGATAGATATAACCCCACGATAAGTTTCTCTGCTAGTCATTTTCGTCTTTGTTATTTTTTTGTTTATCTTCGCTATCTTCAGCAGATGGCGGTGGATCACCTAATAATATGCTAGTTATACTTTTTGACCAGAAGGCACCATTGGATAAACATGACTATCAGGATCAATTTTAAACTCAATTAAAAACGGACCAGAGTTATCAAGAGCAGTTTTTATTGCGGCGGGAACTTCGTATCTTTGTCTTACTACTAAACTAGGAATATCATAGCCTTTAGCTATAATATCAAAGCTAGGATTAAAATCAAAACAGTGCTGGCGTAACGACTTTTCCAAAAAATCTTGCCATTGCTTAACCATGCCTAGATTGAATTGTTAAAAAATAAAATTTTAACATTAAGATTGTAGGCTCTGATTGTGGCTAGCTCCTGAATAGACATCTGAAACCCACCATCCCCAGATATAGATATTATAGGATAGTCAGATATTTCTGTAGCTATGCCCATAGCTGCAGGCAAACTAAATCCCATAGTGCCTAGACCACCGCTAGTTATATGTGATTGAGCCTGGGTAAACTTATAATGCAAGCAGGTAAACATTTGATGCTGCCCCACATCAGTTACAATGTAAGCCTTGCCTGCAGTTAACTCTGATAGTTGCTTTAAAATATATTCAGGTCTTATTTTATCTGGTCCTTTATTATAGTTATAATAGTTTGGTGGAGGAAAATTTTCTTTATTGTGTTTTAATTTTTTTTAACCAGGGTTCAATATTTAGTGCTGTAGCTATTTTATTTATTTCTTTTAAAAAAGATCGGCAGTCAGCTAGCATGCTGATATCGGCTTTTTAACTTTGTTTAATGAACGCGGATCAAGATCTACATGAATTATTTTTGATTGTTGTAAAAATGTTGTAGGATCACCAGTCACTCTATCATCAAATCGAGCACCCAAAACTAAACAAACATCGCATTCAGTAGTTGCTATATTGGCGGTATAAGTTCCATGCATACCTAGCATTCCTAGTGCTAAATCGTGATCATCAGGGAAAGTTCCTTGTGCCAATAAGGTTGTAGCAGCTGGAATGTTACTTTTAGTAATAAATGTTTTTAGTAAATTGCTAACTTCTGTATTGTTTGCTCCATGCCCAGCATAAATTAAAGGGGCTTTAGCTTGGCTTAACATTTGCCAAATTTCCTTCGTTTTACTTTACATCTGCTTTAAAATCAGTTTGATAACTACGAATAGCAATGACTTTTTTATTGGGGATTAGTTTGTAAGTTTCTCTTTGAATGTTCACAGGAATATCAATTAAAACAGGTCCTTTACGGGCAGTATTAGCAATAAAAAATGCTTCTAAAATTGTTTCTTGCAAAATCTTCAATGTTTTTTACTAAATAATTATATTTAGTTATGGGGCGACTTACCCCAATAACATTGGTTTCTTGAAAAGCATTAGTTCCGATAGCCTGACGCTTTACTTGTCCGGTAATGACAATCATAGGGATAGAATCCATCTGGGCAGTTGCTATGCCAGTTATACAGTTAGTAGCCCCTGGCCCTGAAGTTGCAAAAACTACTTGGGCTTTTCCAGTTACTCTAGCCAAACCATCTGCTGCATGGGTTGCTGACTGTTCGTGTCTTACTAAGTAAAAAACTTAATTCAGGGTAGTTTATTAAAGCATCAAACAGAGGTATTACACAACCGCCAGGGTAACCAAAAATAGTTTTTATGCCTTGTGAAATTATCGTCTCTATTATTATCTCACTGCCCATTTTTTGCTCATTGGCAATAGCTTCTTTATTGGTTGATATCCTATTCATTTTTTATTATTTTGGTATACAGCTATTATTTTTACAATAATTTAATTTTTATAAAAAGCAACAGATCACAAAAAAATTATTGTCCTTAATCATTTGGTGCAGCTCATCTAACATATTTTGTTTTTTCCCACATAAAATTATGATCTTTTTACCAAAATGACCATAAGTTGCTGTTTGCAAGTATTGTGGTCTTAATAGATTAAATGTTTCAATCATCCATTTTGGTGATAATGGCAGCTTATCTCATGATTAATTGGGCCAAGGTTGTTTCACTAATTTTTAGAAGTTCCAAAGGTATTTTATGTTGATAGATATTGACTGCTAAAGCCTATAGCATAGGCTAATTGAATTTCACACACTCTTGAGCTATTTCAGCAGCTACAATATTTTTTGCAATATACCTAGCAGCATAAGCGGCTGAACGATCAACTTTAGATGGATCCTTGCCAGAAAAAAGCACCTCCACCGTGTCTTCCCATTCCTCCGTAGCTATCAACAATTATTTTTCGTCCGGTAACACAGTCACTAGCGGGGCCACCTAACACAAAGCGCCCAGTAGGGTTTATATGAAAGATTGTCTTATCATCTAAAAGGTGACTGGGCAATGTTGTCTTTAGCCAATTCTATCATATCACTTCTAATTTGCTCTTGGCTTACATCAGGATTATGCTGTGTGCTGATGACTATAGTGTGTATGCGATAAGGCTGATTATTACGGTATTCTACAGTAACTTGAGTTTTTCCCATCTGGTCTTAGATAGTCCAAATACACTTGCTTTCGATAAAGGGCTAAATTTTGGGCTAAGTTGTGTGCACAATGTATTGGCATGGGCATAAAATTGCTTGTTTCATCGTTAGCATAACCAAACATAAGACCTTGATCACCTGCACCCAGTTCTTTGCTTATTGTAGGATCTGAAGATATCCCATAGGATATATCAGAAGACTGCTTGTTTATTAAATTTATTATTTCTATATCAGCATAGTCCAGACCTTTTTCTTTATCATCGTAACCAATATTTTTAATTGTTTCTATAGCGATGCTTTTATAGTCTATTTTAGCTTCATTGTGGTTATTTCTCCAGCAATAATAGCTTTTTGTTACTTAACATTACCTCACAAGCAACCCGAGAAGTGGGATCTTGTCTTAGACATTCATTCAAAACAGCATCTGAAATTTGATCACAAACCTTATCAGGATGCCCTTCGGTGACAGATTCTGAAGTAAATAAAAAATCATTGGCCATCTTTGTTATTAATTATTATTTCAAAAGTTAATTTTGCAAGGTTTTATTACCTATCCTATCTTCACTAGTAAGGGTAATATTATATTTTCCCACTGCTTAAAAAAGCTTAAAGCATTGAAGTATTCTTTTTCTGCTTCGTTATTTATAGTATACATTATCTTTTCTATTCCTGAACTATCATCACTAGCTATAATAAATAGCTTGCTTTTTAAAGGATACTTGCCATTTTCTTTTTTTCACAGGTTTATCAAATTTATAGGTTAATGTAGGTGGCACTATATCTTGATAAGAATAAAATTATTACTTTATTTTGATTCCCTACTTTATCTTCACAGGTTATTGTTAAATTGTTGGTACCTGCTTGTCTTAAAGTAAAAAGGGTTAGTGTATGTTTGATTGTTGTTATTGTTTAAATTAAACTTTATGCCTTTGATGCCAAAGTTAAGTCATCTTTGCATTGTAGGAAAGTTTTGATGTAGCCCCTAAGTATAATTTAGTGGGCGTTTCTAAAAAGCTTGCACCTAAAACATTCAAGCTTGCTTCAGGTCCTGACTGATCCAAAATAAAATCTGTCTTTTGTTCCTTAGCAGTGTTGCCAGCATTATCAACTGCATAGTAGGTCATAGATTGAAAAATATAACTTTCATCAGCGTAAATTGGATCACGATATAATTTTTGTTGCCCTTTATTCAGGGTATATATCGTTTCTAAAACACCAGATCTATTATCTTTACTGATCAAAGCAATCGATGTTTTGGGGGATATGTACATCTTATTATCAATTTTTATTTTAGCACCAATCATCTCTACTTTTTACTTCTGGTGGGTTTAAACTAAAAAAGTTAAAGTTTTTTAAGTCTTTGTTGTTTACAATTTTATCCACACTATAGTAAGAAATTTTATGTGGTCCTTTTGGGCCACTTTATACATAGTTAGAGGGGTCGTGTATTTTAAGAACTTTGAACCATCAATACTATAAAATATACTTTTTATATCAACTTCAGTGCTACTGGCGATCAAGGCTATGTTGTTGTTAGATGATAAAATAATTTCGCCATTAATTTCATTTTGAAAGGTGAGACTAGGATTTCTGAAACAGGTTTAGCATCGCTTATCACTATTTTAATTACTCTAGGTATACTAACATTGCCCACATTATCCACCCCTCGTAAACAAGCAAGACATGGCTGCCATTTTTCGCTAACTGTTATTTTTTTGAGTGCTTCGCGGTAAGGTTGCTCATTTAAAGAGTAGTAAACACTGCTCATTCCAGAGTTCTTTGTCTACAGCGTCTATCTTAACAGTGACTGCTTTGTTAAAAAATCTAAAGCCCTGATCTTTATATCCATTAGGTAAATATAAATTTATCACTGGAGGTTCTAGGATCATAGTAAATAGTTACTACTTCATTAGCCGTAGCTTGGCTTAAGCTGACTTTATTAACATCCGTCCATCTAACTTTGCTAAAGCGGTTTGCTCCAACATTGTTTAGTTTGATGTATTTATCTCCTGTAGAAACATTAAGATTATCAGCACTATCTAGGCTCCCCTTGTCCAGAGTAAATTTTTATTTTATCTTTAGGGTAATAAACTTTTCCTTGATCGCTGACAAAGCTTCTTAAAGGTGATAAAGCTGCTCAACTGCCTGTGCATTAATCACACCCATTAAAGCTACTATGCTTAGTATTATTTTATAGTTCATGTGATGATAAAAATATTAAATTAACTACAGTGTTTTAATTATTTGTTAGTATTGGTAAATAGCAAATTTTTTTACAGTTTAAAGATTAGTTTTTCTTAAATTATATTTGCAACAAGTTTACGATATTAAATTTTATACTTTTATTCAGCAACCTGCTTTCAGCAATTGCTAGTTATAATAGCATGTTTTGTTTATTATCAATAAGCAAATTTACTTAAGTAATATAGACTATATAGAACTGTAAATAACAGATTTTATATAATTTACTTATTGTTATTTTGCCATTA
>JAGTTF010001209.1:23905-34148 GCA_019095985.1 Streblospio benedicti | reverse complement strand
ACTTAAGTGCTGCCCATAGCTGAAGGGACAGCTCATTTTTTGTGTAACCATTCACATCAGCGCCGTGCTCTTTCAATGCTTGCATCGCATCATTAGGACGGCAATAAATCTCTAACTGCAAAGCCGTTTGCCCACGTGGGTAGCTGATGTTGCTGACATTGACCGTTGGTTAAATTGTTGCTGTTCCGAATTTCCTTAACCCATAACGACGAGGGAAAATGTTGGCCGTGAAGAGAACCGTTGATTTAATAATTGCTGTCCAGAATCTTAACCCAGTTCTGCCAACTGCACAGAGGGGGATGACATCACAGCTTACCGTGATTTTCACCCCAACAATGACGTTTCTCCATGATCTAGCTATAGGTCTCTTAACCTCTATATCTGATTCTCTTGCTTCGAACATTGCAGAGTTTTGTACTGGCCCAAAAGCTCTGCTTTAACGCTGCCCGTAGCTGAAGGGACAGCACATTGTTTGTATATCCATTCACATCTGCTCCGTGCTCTATCAACGCTTGCACATCGTCACTCTGACGGCAATAAACAGCTAACTGCAAAGCTGTTTGCTGACGTGGGTAGCGGATGTTGCCGGCATTGACTGTTGGTTAAATTGTTGCTGTCCAGAATCTCCTTATCCATAACGATATATTCAATTCAAATCTAGCTATATATTTATATGTAATTCTTATTGCCTAGTAATGAACTCTACTATGCGAGCTGGGCTGTTGGCTCCAGCACGTGATGTTGAATATTTTCGACATTTATTATCAACAGTGTTGGATACTCATCATCGAACTGTTTCCTTCCAATTTGCTTCATTCCAGGACAATACACAACTTTTCTATAAAACACACAATAATTTATAATACACAATGTATAAGTATGTAACCTATCAATCCATTATTTCCAAGATGTCCAATCCCTTTAGGTCTTCAGGAATCCTAAAAGTGTACATTGAATGTTTTTATTAGAAATTTGCTGAAAAAAGAATGGAGATATTTTCTTCATAATACGACGATTCACATACATATCTATTGCATGTTGCAATTTTACAATAAAATGGCATTAGTGCTGCATATCGGTGACAATTTCAATATCGATTATCGGTTCAGGCCAAACGATAGATAACCGATAGTATCGTGAGTATTTATATGGCAAAAATTAATCAATATATGTATATATTGATTAACTGTCGACGGAAAAATTGACGTTGATTGCAGTATTGATTTTAATTTTACCCACGTTCAACAGATTTCATTGTAGAGTAGGTAGACACGAAATGTCTTGTGAGCCGTGCACGGGTAAAGCAACAAAATAAATGAATGAACAAGAGACACAATAAAGTTAAAGCTTTCTTATATCATACACACAAAGTCCTTATAGCTATAACTTATAACTAAAATCACATTGTTAGTAGGTAGACACGAAACGTGTTGTTGTGAGTCGTACATGTGCATGGCTAACAAAATAAATGAATGAACAAGGGACACAATACAGTTAAAGCTTTCTTATATCATACCGTGATACACACAAAGTCATTATAGCTAAAACTTACAACTAAAATTAGATTGAAAGCCTATTATTTCACTGATGTTTCAAAACATTGCTTTTAATCTCTTTTTTTAAGTAGTCACTAAGCATGAGCATTTTGTCTACATTTTCTGCCTTCAGTGAAGACCGCTTTTTGCATACTAGTTCCCCAGCTTTACTAAAAAGTCTCTCAGATGGCACAGAACTAGCTGTAATGCAGAAGATGCTATCCACCACCACTTTCAAATATGGATACACCACTTTATGAGTTTTCCACCATTCTTGGCAGCTAGCTTTATGATTTATTTGCTGCTCATTCATGTATCTTTCGATTTCTTCGTTTAAAATATCTTGCTTAGTTCTGTAATAGAATATAAAAAACATTGTAGTAATTTAGTTTCAACACTGGTGCTATTGTGATTCGAAAGAATTACTTGAAAATATCATAAATTTGAAACATACTTGGTGGGGGGCTCTATTCCAGTGCAAACTATATCTGAAAGGAAGTCATCAAAGTCAACATCTGTACAACTGCTTTCTGTGTTGACATCTTCTTTCTTTATCTCGAAGATAGGGAGTGGTGGTTGGTCATCATTCAAAGGAGTCGCAGGTTCAGTACCATTTGTGTCGGCTTCTACAGCTTCAACCTTGATCTTAGCTGAAACATATTACGTGTACACATAGTTGTAGTCAAACATTCATGCTAAAAGTTTTATGTTATAAATCAAAACTTTTGACTAATTATTATAGAGGTAAAAAGCTACATACCATATTCTATTGAATGGATTTCAAATGCCATCTCCTTCAGATATTTTTGTGCCAATGACATTTGATCCACATCCATAAACTGAAGTTTTTTAAATCTTGGATCAAGCAATGATGCAACCATTGAATATTGATGAGTTTCAGCCACGCAATATCTTTCAGATAAATCCTGTAGCTGTGTTTTGCACCTCTTTATAGATGTCCAGCAGCAACTCGCCTAGGTCAAAATTCATCCTCAAATGTAACTGGTTGAATGAGTTCCGGCGGCTCAAATTCAAAAGGTGGCGTGAATTTGTTCCGTCAAAGTCTGTTTGGTTTAATATGTATGTGGTGAAGGGTTGAATAAAACCTACAACATGTATTCAAGTCAAAATGTAAAATTTGCCAATGATAAATGACAAGTGTATGCAGCACGCATTACAAGGAAATTTTGGAAAAAATGACATTTGAAATGCACTCATTTAGGAAGACTGTTAATTTCCGAACGACAATCAACAATTGATTCTGTAGGTGTTATGAATAGAAAGAAAGTTGTATTTGTACTGCAACATATTTTCAAGAGCAATATGCTAAGTCTTAGATTAGGAACTCTTGCGTTGATTTCTGGATGATAGTTATAGTCTATGTCCGACCATTCATTTAAATCCTGTAGCATTGATCTTTTCATGCTTTTCAAGGTGGCTGAATCATCATCTTTGATTTGAAATTCTTTCTCTATTTTTGCAAGGCATGGTAAGATCAACGATATGGTTACATCATTCTCAGCACATAACATGATTGTAGCCGTGCGACAGGGCCTCAGTAGGGTGATAAGCAACTCTAGTATGTGTACATCCCAAACTTCAACATTATACATAAATTTGATGCTCTTCTCTGTCAGTGCTGCATTTACAGCAGCTCTTTGTTCCAAATATCTTTCAATCATATCATAAGTTGAATTCCAACGAGTAGGACAGTCCATCTTTAGCTTATGAGCGGGAAGTTGGAGTTGTTGTTGTTTCTCTATGAAAATCCTATTGGCTTTACTACTTCGGTGAAAATGGGCCACTTGTTTCCTCAGCCTTGTCAAAGGGTTTTGAATCCCAGGGTTGTTTAATATCTTGCCAACCCCAAGATTGATCGTGTGGGCTGCACACCCCACAGTGGGCCATTTTAAAATTTCACACGCTTTCCGCATGTTAGCGGCATTGTCACAAACAATGACTGGAGAGGGCTTGACCGGTAGACGGAATTCCATAACAGCATCTGAAATTATTGCCGCAGTGTGCTCGGCGGTGTGATCCACATTTACCAGTCTGCTCATCAGTACATTGCTGCAACACTCATCCTCATAGTAATGGACTGTTAATGACAGGTAGGAATCCTGCTTAATGCTGGTCCAATAGTCGGTTGTTAAACTCACCCTGCGAGCCTTGCTAATCCTATCTGTGAGTTATGCGTTTTTACTTTCATATGTAGCCTGCAATAAGTTGGTTAAGTGTGTTCTGCTAGGGACTTTATATCTAGGATTCATGGTGTTAGCAAATATTTTAAAGGCATCAGAATCTACGGAAGATAGTGGCCGCATATCAATCACAAGAAACTGAATAAGTGAAGTTGTTATTTTTTGCGAAATTTCTGAATTCATAGGATATATCTTCTTCTGATCAAGTACTTCATTTATGGTGGGCTGCTTTGGGTTGTGCTCACCAGCCACACCAAATAATTCTTTATGGTGTTGCTTTAGGTGATACAACATATTTGTAGTTCCCCCGGTATATACAATTGTCATCTTACACCCAAGGCATTTTGCTTTATTGCCCTCCATTGTGAAATATTTCCACACAGCACTTTTGGCCTTTTTGGGTTTGATGTGAGGTGTTTTAACTTCCATAACTGTGTAAAGAAAATTAGGAGATGGGTATCAACATCGACTCACATTTTACATTTATTTCAAATAGTATCAACATAGACTCACATTTTACATTTATTTCAAATAGTGATTATTAGAATAACACTAATATAGTAATATTTACCTTCTAAGCTTCTAAGGGCGTGATTGAAGAGAGCAATAATTAGGAATTCAACAAGAACCAAGAAACAAGTGAAAGTGACTTGTCAAGTGAACAAGAAACAAGTGACGTGTCAAGTGTATCGTGCCACGTGTATATAATTGTACATCAATACAAAATCAATAAATGATAAAGACGTAAGTAAATGTACGTAAGTAGACAATAGGAGATCAATAGAGATGCGGAGCAGACGATATAGTGCGATATATCGAGAAAAAACGAGAGGAGACGATAGGTCGATAATATTGGGGGAAAAGCCGCTATCGTTGCGTGGCGATATTGGCATGGTCAAACCGATTCTCGTTTGGCGTTTGTTAAACGAGCAATTAACCGATAGTCCGATATATCGTTGCAGTACTAATGGGAATAGCGTTGTTTGTAATCTTTTGGAAACATTTTAATAATCCCTAATTATCTCAGGGTTTTAAATCCAGTCGCTGCATGACCATCAATGCATTTGGATATTTATAAGCCAATAGAAGGGAAGACTTGCTTCATTGATTTAGGTCAGAGGTGTTTCTAACCATGTAAGCAGCTCTGACATTTTGATTTGGTTTTACCTGATCAAAATGAGACTTTTTTGCGAGTTAAATTTTGAAAATGATGAAAATATCTGTAAGTGAGTGCATCTCTTAAACTTGTCTAGAAAATTAAAGTGTTCACGTATGAAATATCTACAATAATTTAAAATAATTTGATACAAGTCAAAAATTAGTGGAATAAACTGAGAGTCGGCAATAAAATGAGTCACATCGCATAGATGACAGCAACATGGGGAATCTTTTTACTCACTAAAACACAATGTCATTCCTACTGATGACTGTGTGGCTTCGAACAGTTAGTTTGGTGCTCACATATATGGTCAACAAATCTCTCAAATTCAGAACCATACAGGTCCCAATCATTTTCTGGTTTGTAACGAAGTCCATCCCTTATCCAGAAATACTTTGCACCCATATGATTGTGTTGTTTATTTCGTTGTAAGCAGTCTTTCAGCACATCATATTTGGAATTGTTCATTCTTTCGACCATCACTGCTATGCTTTTGTTTGTGTATAAATAGGAAAAAATAGTAAGTCCAACATCTATTGTGCAAGTGTTTGACATACTGGTGTTTCCAAATTTCCCTCCACATGGGACCGCCAGCTTTTCTAAATCTTTGGAAAGGAAATAATTTTTTTAGAAGTTTTATAGTTTCTCTTATGAGGTTTTGCCTTCTTTTTCGTCTTCAGAACTTTGCCTTTTGTTCCTTTCTTGTCTTTCAGCTTTGTATCTTTAACATTGCTCAATTTCTGTTTTTTTTTTCCTTTAGTGGGAGCTGGTGCATCTTTTGGATTATCAAAGTAAGTGGTTTTTTTGGATCACCTTTCTGCCTTTTGGCCCGTTTTTCTTCTGCCTCTTCTGGTGGCTGAAACATTTGCTCGCTATCTTCCTGTTTTTGCTCTAATTCTTTTTTAAACTTTTTGTTTTTCAACAATCCTATTAAGGATTTACGCAGTACTTTAACAAAATCAGGAACTCTGAGAGGTCGTTTGTGATTTTTCAATATATATTTTTTCAATATCCTAAACCACCCTTCAACATGGCAATTGGAATCCCGCAGCTTGCCACAAAGATAATCTAAAAGTATTGCAGTCCACAAAGGTGCATATGCTAGATATTTGGATAGAATTTCTGGCAATTCTGGAAATGCATACAAGTTTTCTTCATTCAAAAGAAATTGAAGGGCTTTCAATGGATGACATTGAAGTAGATTTGGATGATGATATTGATGTGCGAAAATAAAACACCTTGTATGAAAAATCGACCTTCTTTAAAACACTTCTCTGAAGTACACGAAAAAGCTATAACCAAAATAACCCCCGGTGTGAACAATAAATGGTGAAGAGGTGTTTTTACCTTTATTTGCTTTTATTATGGTAAAACGCTACAAAAAAAATAAAACAACATTAAAAATTAAATGTACATACATGGAAACGTCATAATAGTTATAGTAAAAGTAAGTAATTATATGCAACTCACAAATTTTTGCATCTTCAATCGTTAAAAACCTTATAAAATGTACAGTCCTTTAGTCTCGTGCATACCATTTAAACTATGAAGATATAGAATATACAGTACTTAGTCTTGCAATACCATTTAAACTATGAAATTTTATACTCTGCGATTACATCATGTCTTGCAGTAACATTACTCTCCCCTGTAAACAGCCCACTGTTTACACAAATATACACAGAACTACCGTTTCCCATACACACGCAATTAAACATATAAAACAGATATTTTAAGATGTATCTCTATAATAATAGTCTAAAATATCTCCGCGGCCTATTCTATCATAAAGTGTTAATAACACAACGTTTGCACAATCATACTCCTTGTAAAAGTCTTAGAAAACACTGCCCACGCGTTAAAAAGCAAAACTAGCTTTTGAATTGGCCGATGCAACACGCTATCCTTTGTTTTCACAAGCGCACTTCTAATCTTGCCATAGCTGTCAGAGTAACCTGTTGTACTCTCCCCAGACTCCACAGATTACGTTCACACCGGGGGTTATTTTGGTTTTAGCTTTTTCGTGTACTTCAGAGAAGTGTTTAAAGAAAGGTCGATTTTTCATACAAGGTGTTTTCTTCTTTTCGCACATCAATATCATCCAAATCTACTTCAATGTCATCCATTGAAAGCCCTTCAATTTCTTTTCGTCGCTCCTTCACTGATTGGTCAACTTCCTCCCCTTTCTCCTGTGCACAGCACACGATAGACAAATGATATACGATGCTATCAACTTCTTGCATCGTTGAGGCAGTGATTACTCTTGCGATAATGTACTTAAAAAAACAATGTTTTCCAACATCTTTCTTTACGGGTGTCAATTTCCCTATTAGTAATTTAATCATGTGTGCACAGCATAGATATAACATGGTTTTATATCTGAAGTTTGATTGCGCATTAACTAAATATTCAAACGAATCCTCCAAGTATCTGGAAATTTCTGTTTGGTTGAATGCTGTCATTACACTGTGAATAAGTGCTCACGAGAAGTCCGTTACTACGAAGAGAGATCTTTGTTAGTGATTAGTATGAAGTCTGATCTCACTTCTAACAAAAATGATGAAACTCTATGTTTTGTGCCCATTCGTTGTCATCTCAGCAATTGGAATTGGTGAATAACTGTCATCATTGTTTGATCTTTGCTTACCAGGTGATACTAGAGAATAGTGTAGGACTCTTTTGTCCTGATCCGGAATTTTAGTAACGATGCTTCCCGTCACATCGAAGTATGGTGGCATGGTGCTCTTCACAATACAGATATACATGAAAGGGACTCATGCCAATTGCCTGTATATATCGTGGTGCATGCTTGTTTTATAAATCTTCGTTTTTCAAAACAATTCTATGAATGTCTTTATGTAATTTTTGTTCTGCTCTAATCTCATGTGCTGCAACTTTAAGAATATTTCTATTCTGGCAGTGGGTATAGTTGCCAGCTCTGAGGCTCTCCTCAGGTGTTTCTTTAATCAAATCGTAGTACAATTCACTGGGACCATCTTTTATTGCTGTTGCTCCCAGATTTTTTCACAATTCTCCCGTTAACCTTTGCTTCATCTTTTGCTCCCTTGTATGATGCATTTATCCATTAATCCTTAGACACATGGGTACAGGATATTGGCTATGAGGAGCTTCTTTTACTGACATGTTGAATCTAACAGCGCAAGAGGAAAACTTGCATTTCCCATTCACCACCCAATATTGGGTGTTTGTCTTGCGTGAGTACAAAATGACCACACTATATAACTAGCTGGGCGTTCAACAACCCAAAGTACACAAAAATCTAATCAGCTTTGGGGAATAGTCAAGTCAAGTCAAGTCAAGTAATCATTTATTATACTGACATGTGATATACAAAATATACATTCAAAGTATGAATATATTAATATTATCACCCAGCCAATACTGGCTTATAAGTCAGTTGAAAACAATAATATATATATATATATATATATATATATATATATATATATATATATATATATATATATATATATATATATATATATATATATATATATATAGCAGGCAAGCAAATTACTTGTATTATACAAATTATGTTTAATATGAAAACAAAAAAAAGAAATACAGTAAATAATGATATATAATAATTTAATTTCATTCTATCACAATGTCTTTGTTGCTGTTCTAGTTTCAAATGCTTTCTAAACATATAATAACATTATTTTTGTAATTTTGCAATTTATTTTATTAATTTGAAAAAATTTTTCGATTCTCAAGAATCCTTTTCAATCATAAACTAAAAACCAAATGACATAGTAATAATCTACAGGTAATAAAGTACATTCAACAATACACTATTATAGGGATTACATGTAATATGTGGTTAAGGGTTAGGAATATTGCTACTGTAATTGATTGTTTATTATTATCCTGCCTATTGCTGGTTGGAAATGGTCAAGTCTGGGGTTCATTTGTATGTCTGATTCCATGTTTATTATTTTCACCTTCTGCCACTTGTCTCTCTAAGGGTTTTTATAGCTCTGAACAACATTGACGGTAAACTCTCCTGGTTGGTTGGGGTGGTGTTCAATTAGATGTTTTGAAAATGCATTGTGGCTATTTTGCAATGGTTGCTGGATTGATTTTAAGTGCTGTCTGCCTCTGAAGTATGTGCTGCGACTGGTTTCACCTATGTACATACTGGAAACGCCATTCCTACTGCATATGCAGCATTGTCCAGCATACACCACATTTTCCTTTCTGCAATCTCTTTTCCCTCCATTCATAAGCACTATGCAGTCAGTCGTTTCACATTTTTTTATCTTCTTGGATGCCAGGAAGGAGGGACATCAGTGTTGTTCCTGCCCTCTCAATAATTTTGACATTTACACATCCTGTACTTCTACACCTTTCAGCTACAAGTCTTAATTCCTTTACTAAGCAGCTGACAGGTGTGGGTGGACAGAACAACACACTGTCGTATGGTTTGTGCCAGGCTACTTGTTTTATTGCTTTCTTTCTTAATCCTTTCTTCTACACCAAGGAAGTGTCTTACTGCTGTTTTTGTATGGTGTCTGAGTGGGAACAATTAAATTTACCCCAAACTCCACTTCCGTAATCTGTAACGGAACCACGCATGATTCATACAGTTTGGTAAATGTCTTGAATCCAACATTTTTCGACAATTTCAATTTTCGATATAATATAATAGTAAATTGAAGCTAAATATGTAGTTAATTGTGATAATCAGCCAATTACTTCTCCTTGTAGAGCGCTAAAAGATATTATACCTACGGTCATAAGTTTGTCAAAAAAGTAAAAACATTTTTTACACAATTGTTTGTTCATGATTGTAATGTAAACAAATAAAGGGAATAAGCTGTACTTATGTTTTGCTGAACGGGCTACATTATTTTCTCACACTCCAAGCTGTATTTATCAATGAAGAGCGGTGCTGATATACCTTATATCACACCGTCCGCAAAAATATCACGTCATCCAAATATGGGTAACATAGTAATTAGACTCCGCCCACTTTTACTACAACTTGTCCAACGAAGAGCGCCGATTGGTCACAAAAGTCGCATGAGGTTTGTTATGATTGCACGTGGTCTTATAGCTCCTTCAAAAAATCAACATTAGGGGGCAGCTCTGTTATGAAAAATCCCACTGGTCTTTTGGGACAAATACTGAATGCAGCGCACCTTGCGATTACTTTGGTATCGAAAGAAAACAGTATTCACTTTGTAACACATGTAGATCTATCATTTCATAATTTGAATAATTGTTTTGAATATATCTTATGAAAGTACCGTACGCGTTAGCCAGTTAAACAAAAGGATATAACTAAGGATAACCATGTGACAGTGTGAATTAATGAAACATGA
>JAGTTF010001209.1:0-23805 GCA_019095985.1 Streblospio benedicti | reverse complement strand
TGTTTGCCATCAATGGGCGTTGACGTTAGAGGACCTTGACCTATATATTGGGAGTAGCCACGGCCACATCTCGGGGTAGGTTGAACATGGCATTCCCCCATCCTGTTGGTGGATCCGCCTCCTGTCCGGGGTCCTGTTCCCGTGGTCGTTGTGCTTGCGGTCGACTTTGCGGCAGCACTGTATCCTTCAGTGAGGGGCACGAGTGCCGCTGAGTAGGACTCCTGCTTGACAGTCCATCAAATCCAGGTGGTCTTACACTGCTCGAGCCACCGGATGTGATCCTTACTCCAGCCCTGCGCTTTGTAGTCGAACTCCCCGATTTGGAAGCCCACGAGTGCTCTGGTGAGCATACTGTAGGAAAACCATCGTCGGCGTCACAGGATGCGGAGGATACGGATGCGCTGGTCGTAGAGTTGCATCCGTTCGTTCATGACGTACTGAGCAACGGTGCTCAAGTCCTTGAACTCTACTCCGCCGAGGTCGACGTATCCTGCTGGTCGATCATCCTCGTCCTGGTCCCTGGTAACTCCGCCGGCGTCCGACTTCCTGGCGCTCGTGAATAACACGCAGCTCCCGTCGCCTCTCCTCCATCTCCGAGCGATGCTCCCGGACCAGGTGATCGGCAGCATCTGTAATTGAAAGGAAGGTCTGATTTTTGCACCGTGACGTGGCCGAGATGGCCCCACGTTGGCAACACGGGGCTACGAAACACCGTCCCTCATGCATGTGGAAATGCACCCAGTGCTCAAAAATAACGTCCAGCCGTTTTGTCCACGATCTCGAAATGTCGCGGCATTTGCTGGCCCGCAAATGACCCGGGGATCCAGTTTCGTGTGGTTGTCTGCCAAGCGTGGCAGTCTGCCCGTGGATGCTAACAGCATTGCTTGTGGTTGGGGTAGAGCCAGACGAGAGGGCGCATCCAACGCTGCCCAAGACTCGCACCGCTTCACTGGACACCGCAGTCCAGCCTCCAGAAAAGCAGAGTGTGTTTGTATTTTACCTATATGTATTTGTGAGTGAAAACCATTTTCTCTATAGCATTTGACGTTTTCAGAAGAATGCTTTTCAGTGTGCACGAATGATAAGAAAAAATAATGACAAAAACCATATTCAATTCAATTGAGATTTAGCTCTTTCAAAGAACCAAAGCCTTGAAACAATGATGGTGTGTATAATTATACAACATAATAAACAATTATATATTTATTATTTATTCATATATATCACTCTGAAACAGTTAACTGTGGGAAAGCTCGGGGAGGTGGCTGCGTTGAAATGATTTTATCTTTCCTTCTAATGTTCCTTGGAAACTGGCATAAATCTGCAATGCCATGGCATTTTTATAAAATTGTTCATCTAATAACTTTTTAGTGTCTCCTAATTCTTCACTCTCCCATGGCAAAACTGTTTCCATCATCATCTTCGTCACTTGACATGTAGTCAAGTGACAAAATTTCGTTTGCTTTTTCCGTGTGATCATCATCTAGCCATTGGATGGCCTTTTCATGTTGTCTCAATTTCTGCAATTCATCACAAAATATTATGATTATTAATGTTACTTCCATTACTAATCAGATCTACTTAAGAACACATGTCCTATAACCTTTGTCAAATCACTAGGACCTTGGGCAAGAAGTGTTCAGGTAACTGTGCTAGAAGCCCGGCTAGAAGGGATAAGCTTATAGTGTCAAATGTCACCATGACAGTTGAGGTCTTACTTTTAATGCCCCTGATAAGAAAAATATTAGTAATATCATAAAGTCTATACATATCATATGGTCTCATTAGTGTGCATTGTTTTCTTTGTTTTCGAAGCTAAAATGTTAAAAATGCTCAATGGTTATTATTGAAGCTTCTCAGCTTTACAGAGCCCTCATCATATTAATACCTGGTCACTCGTATGTACGGCTGCAACAAGGTAACAACTTACCTTGGACTTCTTCTGTGAACTCGATGGTCTGGCCCGTGCTTTGGGTGTAGTTGGTCCCATCTACCATATTGATGCGTGATGAGAACACGTATCACGTCTTGGGGCTTCAGAGATGATAGCGGAAGGAGAGCTGGGTTATTAATTCATGTCAAGGGACTTTATCTGAAACCACATTGATTTGGAGGCTGGGGCCATGTGTGGGGCTTCTTTTAATACATATTCAACAATTGGCTTGTTTTGTGCAGCATCTAGTTCTACATCGAGGTTAAACCCAAGATTTCCTTAATCTTCATCCAGATACATCTTATAAGACATACAGACATGTTTCTATGAAAAACAAGGAACATGCTATCAACTAAATCATCGCAGCAGTTAAATGGTTTATGCAGTACAAAAAACTTTTAATTGAAAAAAAACCTGAGACGCATTCAGCAGGGCAAAAGAAAAAACACATAAATCATTTAAAAGTTAGAAAACATAGAAAACGTTGAAAACAGACAATGTAAACAGAAACATTATGTACATTTAGGAATATCAAAATAATAAATTAAGCAATTGTGCACCCTTTCTCTAATCAAGCACATCGTCTACTAATGATTAGTTTAAAAAAAAAAACTTTTTACACATGCATGAAACAAAAATCATTGGCAAAATGGACTAATCTTTACTAGTTATGTTATGTTTAATTGCCATATTGTTTTTCCAAATCAAAACATTTTTATACAAAATTAAATGTTACATGTTAATGACTACAAACACTTAACAAATTCCAATACTCCTACAGTAAAATGGTTTATGCAGTACAAAAAACTTTGCAATAAATTTAACACTTGTACAAAATATAAACAGTATTAATTTGCTTGCAATAAGTTGTTCATGGATTGAGATTTTCTATATGGACAGATTTTCTACACAATTTATTTTCAAAACAAGTACTAATGATGTACAAAAAAGGAATATGTTGATGTAGACTAGTGGTTACTAGTTATTTTTATCAATTGTGGTTGTCAAATCTCAATCTGTATTGAAATAATTGCAGAAAATGGCAAAAAACAAATCTAAATTGGCCTTCTGTGAATCAATATTAAAACTGGTTTATTGCCCAAATTGTACACACAAAATATAAGAATGGATTTTAACAGGACACTGACTTCAAACATTCTAATTCTGCAATTACAGTACGCCTGGCAAAGACAAGACACAAAGTCCACATAAAAGACTGAACTACTTGGTAGGATAAAAGGACTAGAAGATAAGTGCTGGAATTTGTAAAAATCCCACCTAAAACTGATCCCCAAACTGAACAAAGTAAGGTACCCCATGTGATACTCATGTTTCTTCAGTAGCCTGGCTGTTCTGAACTATGCCCCGGAATATCCAATTGTATCCAAGGCAAAACTTCTATTCTTACTTTTAATTCATCACTAGAGAATGAATAAACAATCTGGTCCACAATAAATGATGTTTTGACTCCAGGAGACAAAATGTCCTGAGTGGTAAGATTTTTTGGTGTGTCTAATTTCACGTCGTTCAATATTGCCATGAAAACTATTAATTGAATTACATGTATTTGCCACTACTGGACCCTTTATATATTGAATATTATCAGATAATTGAGATTATCTTAAAAGTGTATGATGTCCGATCCCTTATCACTCTACGACGTTCGAAAACTAAGTGGAACCATGTCACTGTAAAGCTGCAGTGAACGGCTCATTCTAATCATCTAATATTGATATAGCAAGAATATTGCCATTGTTGCCAGGATAGATAAATGCAGAACTTGATGATCCTATAAATATTTTCGTTTTGAGCACAAAATTTTGATTTTCTTTATATGATTAATATATTTTCATGAAAAAAAAAACATGAACCGAACAACTGAATGTTCTAACATCAAATGCATATTTTTTAAAGATTTACTATTTTCTTAATTTTTCTACCTTCAAAAAATACTTTATCATAACACATTAGTTAGTTTTGAGCAAAAGTTTATCAAACCATATACAAAACTAGTACAAAGATAAGCTCTTTAGCTTTACATGAATTACATTCTTAAAATTTGAACAAAACAATATACTGAGTAGCTAATCATCTATGAAACACCCGTTTTACCTAAGTTGCAGATTATTTACATGCTGAATTTTAGAATTTCAAGCATAGTCAAAAGATCTTACCCACTAATTTGTACTAGTTTCCATTACATGGTATGCTGAAGTAGCGAGATTCTACATTTTCTATGAAAAGATTTGTCTCAAACGACATTTTTCAACAGTTAGTCCACATTGACTCTCAATGTTACACACCACTGGTTTTTGCATCATGAAATGTACAAATATTTTAAGTCTCATTTGTGTAAAATAAGAAGCAGACATTAAAAAAAAGAAGGGTGGGGGGGGGGGCTCTTCATGGCTGTCCAGCCCAAAAATAAAGATTTCATCAAATATTTGGATCACTCAAAGTACAAAATAAATACCAAGCTATTTGCAAATGCCCACCAACTGGTTTGTGTGAATGTTTACTGGAATATGAGTAGCCACATAACCTCAAATTAGCACACATACACTACTGTCACCGTACAAGGACCACAGTAATTACAGAAATTTCGATTGCACTTCACCATTTTTCGCGAAATACGCGTAATTTTGCGAAATTCGCGAAATTACTTTATTCTGCGTAACGAAAATATCCGTTAACAGCGTAACACGTTTATTGCCGAATTTTCGCCTAACTATAGAGATTCCTTGCATTTCTGACAACACCCGAAAATGCGTCCAGTCCTTTGTGCCCACGATCTCGAAATGTCGCTGCATTTGCTGGCCAGCAAACGACCCGGGGATCCAGTTTCGTGTGGTTATCTGCCAAGCGTGGCCGTCTGCCCGTGGGTCCTAACAGCATTGCTTGAGGTTGGGGTAGAGCCAGACGAGAGGGCGCATCCAACGCGGCCCAAGGCTCACACCCCTTCACTGGACACCGCAGTCCAGCCTCCAGAAAAGCAGTGAACAAATCTGTGAGTCCCTGCGGTGTCACCAAGATGGGGAAGCCCCGTGACCGGAACTGTCACCTCAGGAAGCAGCCTCGGCCAGTGTCGGTGGCCCAAACTGGGTACCATCACCCGAACGTTGTCCCACCGGTTGGCCTCCTTCCCCTCTCGATTCCATCGATCCGCTAGACCTTGCTGGGTCCAGTTAACGTGCTCCGCGCCGGGTGGGGCCATGTCTGTCCGCAACTCATACGTGTGTTGCGGCATGCCCGTTACCTCATCAGGGAGGTAAACTACTCGCTCCTCCCAAAAACTGGTCCGGATACAACACGGTTTGAGTGACGGTGCTATGCATAAATCGCCGCCACTCGTCATCCGTCACTGGCCGGCTCAGTGCAGGTGCCAGCTTCCGGGTCCCTTGCTGACTGACCGTCTCGCTGCCGGTCTCGGTCCGGTCCTCCGTTTTGGACTCACTCTTGTCCGAACCCACGTGTGATGCGGACGCCTCGGTATCTCGATCGGTCGAGATGTCGTGTCCGCCGTCCCGGTGCTCGGAAATTCCCTCCCGATCTCGCAGATCTCGCTCCATGGGCTCCTCCTAGCCCATGCCCTCCGTGGCATTAGCGGGAACAGTCTGCGAACTGTCCCTTTCCATTCGATGGCCCTCAGAGACCACGGTCACGTGCTGTTGCACAGTGACCACCTCATGCAGTAACAGATTGACTATAAAACAACTTCTGTGGTGTGAATCCCATGCTTGCATGGGGTTAGCATTGTATGCCATAAAGACATACGGCAACAACTCATCCCACGTCTCCCTGTCATGGACCCCCATGGCGCGCAGTACAGCCTTGATTGTTTTGTTAACAGGTAAACATTACCTGAACCATATTCGTTTTCTGACACTCTAGTACATTCAAAATGTCAATGGCTGCTGCAAGGGTATTCGTATCTATGTGTGTGGGAATCTTGACTAGTCCTGGAGCACCAGACAGAACAATTTCAGCAACTGCGCACAAAACGTGCATCGTACCCGCTAAACGAAGAATTAGTATGTCACATTTTGATGTTGTATCGTTGCTGCCCAGTGGCTCTAATTGCTCTACGTCGCCATCTTTTTCTGAAAATATATTTTAATACAGCTTTCTAAGTGCACAAATTAAAACCTACACTTAAATACACCGCACCTTCATGTGAATTATGTAAATATGAGTTTTATACAGTATCTTACCAACATCCTGATATTTCTTATTGAATTCCTCCGCAAGTTCGTCAACAAAGGCATTGTAAGAATTAATATAATAAAAAAGCAGTACAATCATCACAAATAAAAACAAAACCCTCAACTTGATATGAGTAACAGAAAGCATTTCTATAATGACTAATTCATCACAAAAGACTGGTCTTGCGTTTTTATTTTCGTCCACTGAAATCTCTGCTCTTGTACAATTGTTTCTTGGCCCACGAACCTCACAAACTGGAGGAACGCCATTGCTGCATGAATATGAACTGAGTGGCTAAGATACTTACCAATATTGCTATCATTTAGTCAACTGGTTCGTGTTTTTACCCATTCACAACGGCGGGGTTATAGGTTAGAACTAGCAGTCATCTCGCGGTAGAGGCTGCACAGTCTGGCTTCAGCCTGGAAGGACTACATATAGATGTTGAGGGGCTTTTACGTACTTCAAAACTTCTTAATCTTTATATTAGTAAGAATATTCTTACATTGTGCTACCTGGTGATGTGTGTGCGCTGTGACCTCTGTCTTTGCTCAATGCATCATGAATATAAACTGACGGGCTAAGATACTTACAAATACTAACAAACTGGAGGAACTCCAATCGTTCACGAGTATGGAATGAATGACTAAAATACTTACCAACACGCTCAGTTTTCTTAGACGACTGTCCAAATTAGGTGTTTTTTGGTCATCGGCAAAGTGTAGTCTTATTTCAGTGTATCATACAGAAAAATATATGGAACACAAATACAACATAATCCACACACAAAAAAGACCAATATGTGTTTAACAATCCTCTGTACAACTCCACTCTGAAAGTATCTCCAAGCAAGGGGCGCATCTGGGTCAATAAAGCCAGAGGAGGGTGAGGGGTGGAGCAGCATCGTCTAATGGCTGTGGATTAGGGGAGATATCCGTTCCTCGCATGGTCTCGCTCAGAGGCTGAAGGAGAACTTATTAATTTGTGTGAAGAGGCTTTTATATATTTACTGTAAAACTTCTTAATCTTTATTAACAAGAATATTCTTACATTGTGCTACCTGGTGAATGGCTAAAATACTTACCAATACTCACTACTCTCCTCCATGCTGTCTCGTGTCTTGTTGTTGCGACTACCATGGGTCACTGAAATTTCCGCTCTTTGACCATTGTTTCTTTGCCCACCTCGAAGCAGGTCTCTGACCAACAACAGTCCTATTTTACATCTTTAATGTACATTCGAATATATGTATGTATATATCATTGGTTTCAACACAGTATCACATTTTTAGTTTTAGGATGACCTGTACAAATTGTAAGTGGTGATAACTTTCTGTATGCTTTCACAGCCAATATCTCTTTTTTTGTGACCTTGATTACCTCCACATTTCTCCATCACAAAAGACTGATCTTGCATTTTTATTCTCGTTCACTGAAATCTCTGCTATTGTATAATTCACAACGGTTGGTTACAGCCCCACAAACTGGAGGAAATCCAAAGCTTCATGAATATGAACAGAGTGGCTAAAATTCTAATGCGCCTGTCTTAAGTTTAGAGGTGAATGTAGGTGCCATAGTGGTTGGTCAGGGCAAGGACTCCCGCAGAGGCTTTGATATAGTTTTTTTTGATTCATTTTCTTCACTGCATTAATATGCTTTCCTCCATTTTAGTTTTATCTTCAAAGACAGGTCTGTGAATCCAGTGCTGACCGGGTAAATGGCCATTTTTTTACAATTTGGTCCTGGCAACTGGATCTGTTCTTCCTTTTGCACAATGCTTCACTAAATGGCTAAAAATGTTGACCGATGTACCCATGTTGACTGTTGTCCTTTTTTGACAGTATTCAAAAACAACTGTGTTTTTGTCATTCAAACCTGCTGCCCAACATAATTGACAAAAACATTACAGTACATCATCTATACTTTACGCATGGACTACCTTAAATTCATAGTAATATTCAGCATTACGGATCAGGACATTATCATATTATTTGCTGCTCGTCCATCTTTAAGGTTCTGTTTGTTCCAGTCCTTTTACTATTTGGAAGATGATCGGAAACATTTCTTCATCTTGAGCTGCTTTTTACCCATTGACAATGTACATGGCCATGTTGACTGTTGTCCTGGCTTGGTCTGTGATGCTTCTATTCGAAACGGCCTGTGTATTTTGAAAGTAGGTCAAACCCGCGGCCCAACATAACAAAAAATACTGTAAATTATCTATACTTTACGCATGGACTACATTAAATTCATAGTAATATTCAGCATTACTGATCAGGACATTATCATATTAGCTGCAGCACGTCCATCTTTAAGGCTCTGTTTGTTGCAGTCATTGCAAAAGGCACTCGTAGCCAACACAATTGGAAACATTTCTTTGTACTGTATGTTGCACTCCATTGCCACTTGAGCAGACCACTTCCCTGCAAACCACCTTGCCCCCCAGATGGCCCCATAGCCTGTGTTTCCTGATGAGTCCGTGAAGACCTTGACTATGGGGTGTCTGCGGGGCTAGGAGGCTGCAGACGTGTAGCTGGTGGCTGGGGGTGATTCTGTACAGGTTGTTTTGGTGCCTGTTTGTTGTCTTTTCCAGTTTCTCCAGATTCCTTGTGACGGCGACCCTCGGTGCCTGGTGAGGGGCGCGCATCCCTCGGCCAGTCGTGTCAGCAGCTGGAAACACAATGTACTCATGTTAAAAACAATGCACTTAGTCACAGCAAACACAATTTTAATCAGTGAGGTGAGGTGAGGCTAAAATGTTTGTAGGCTGGGGCTACAGAGACACTGAATCAGCCATGTGAACTCCTTGTAGATGTTGAGGGGCTTTTACATACCTTAAAACTTCTTAATCTTTATATTAGTAAAAATATTCTTACATTGTGCTAACTGGCAATGTTTGTGCGCTTGGACCTCTGACTTTGCTCAAATCATGAATATAAATTGAAATTTAACTTAATTACCAATACTCAATACTCTTGTTGCGACTACAGCAATTTTACTCCTTTGGAGTTATCTCTAAAAGTGAGATGGTTAGCCTAAATTCACTTGTTACTTTTCCTTGGATCTTTGCTGCATGGATGATATGTAATCTATCATCCTTTCGTAATTTTGTTTTGACATTTCTCTTCTTATTAACTGAAAAAAATAGAAGTAGTTTACATCTGCGGAAAGGCTAAAATACTTACTAATACTTCTTTTCTGTACTCTTTGGCTTCTGGACTAAGACCTGTTCCTAGGGGCCCCAACCAATGTCTGCGCAATCTTCATGGTGGAAGAATCCCAATTCATTCATCTTAATCTTCGCTTCAGCAGTGTGTAATTATTTACCAAACACGAGGCTCACATGGAGATCGTTTCTTCCGCAGATCGAATTTAGGGTTAGACTGCAGATCTACTAAAAGATCTACTATACATTCTAAGAAATTTTATATTCCTAAAATTTTAACTTGTCAAATGTATGATACAGATAATTTATAACCCTGAATACAAAAAAATACAACATATTGTCAATTTTCCACAATTTATTCTGAATACTGCTGAAAGGCTAAAATACTTACTAATACTCATGAAGAGCTTACCTTGTCATTGCAGCACTTCCAGAGGTCCATAGCTGTAGAAAATCTTCCTTCTTGGACACTATGCTGTAGTTGCGTTATCCCAACTTCCATTCAATGTGCAACGTCTCTAGAACTTATTCCATCTGTCATATGTACATGTATGACTTTAACTAAAGTGTCAGAACTTTTCTTTTTATTCCACGAGTGACCATGACAGAAGCGGAGATGAAAATGTCATATGTATGATATTCTTTTCTCTTTTGAACTCAACATATCAGGGTGGCATGTACAAATTGTAGGTGGTGAGAACACCCTGGTTACCTTTTTTCTCCAATTCATGAGGTTGTTGTAGAATTGCCCAAATCGAAGCAATGCCGGCTCGCTCATTGTCACCACTAGTTCTGGTGTGTTCTGGACCTCTTTATAAATGTCGAACACCAACTCGCCCAGGTCCAATTCATCCTCAACAGCATGTGTGAACGTTAAATGGTGAAGAGGTGTTTTTACCTTTATTTGCTTTTATTATGGTAAAACGGTACAAAAATAATAAAACAACATTAAAAACTAAATGTACATACACGGAAACGTCATAATCGTTATAGTAAAAGTAATAATAATTATATGCAACTCACAAATTTTTGCCTCTTCAATCGTTACAATGAACCTTATAAAATGTACAGTCATTAGTCTCGTGCATACAATTTAAACTCTGAAGATATAGGCTATACAGTACTTAGTCTTGCAATACCAGTAAAACTATGAAATTTTATACTCTGCGAATTAATGATGTCTTGCAGTAACAGCATGTAATTGGTTAAACGTGACCTCAGGCGGCTCCGGGCTTTTCCACGAAAGGTGGGGTGAATTGGTACCATCAAAGTCCGTTTGATTTAAGATATATGTTGCCAGGGAGGGTTGAATGAAACCTACAACATGTATTCAAGTCAAAATGTAAAAATGCAAAGAGAAGAAAATCAAAAAGAAGAGCCAATGATCGTTATGACAAGTGTATGCAGCACGCATTTCAAGGAAAAAGCAATATAACATTTACTGCACATATAAAGTAAAGATTTGATGCCACCGTGTGCAAATTAACAAGAGGTGATGTACAAATTTTCCCTGGGGGAAACTAAATGTAAAGCTACAGATGTGCAATCTCGTAATACATGACACAAAACTCATTTCCTATTTACATGTAAAATTAAAACTAATGACTGGAAGAGTACATTCCAAAATGCGTGTGCTAATACATGGAAATCTTTACCAAATAATATCAAGGCAGCAAAAACATATGTTACATATAAATATCTGTTTAAGATCTATTTTATTACATGGTACCAATGACAAGAACATTACATTGTATGTGTTTTCGTGTTTTCACACATCATCAGTTACTAAGTTTAAGATTTATTCTACAGATTGATGTATAATTAGGTTGACTTGTAATGAGTATTGTAGTATGTATTTTGATGTTGCTTTCTTTGCTCTCTCCCTCTCGTATATTGTGTTCTTGCTAATGAAGTCACATTGGCACCTCGTCTGATAGGTGGAATTCCTATCAGACAGCAGGTGGAGGAGTGTCGGGTGGACGTCATTAGCAAGAACAAGAAGTCACTTCAGTCGAAGGTCCCGCGATGGTGACCGCAACATCAAGTTTCGTGTTTAAAGTGAACAGTAGTGTCTTAAAAAATCAACCTAATGGATATTCCTACTACTGAAAACAGTGTACATAAATATGCAATTTACATATTTGATTTGAAATATTTTAATGTATTTTTTTAAAATATTGTAAAATCACAAACTTCTATAGTACACATGTTATTTGCAAATATGGCAAAAGTAAAGAAATAAACTTGAAATACGATAATTGAAATGCACTCATTTAGGAAGACTGTTAATTTCCGTACGACAATCAACAATTGTTTTGGTAGGTGTTGTTATGAATGGAAAGGAAGTTGTATTTGTACTGCAACATATTTTCAAGAGCAATATGCTAAGTCTTAGATTAGGAACTCTTGCGTTGATTTCTGGATGACAGTTATAGTCCATGACCGACCATTCATTTTACACGTCTGTGCGAATTTTAACATTGCAGAGGTTATGGTAATAGATTGTAATAAGTGCTTAAAAAATGTGAATTATGAAGTGTGAACAATACCGCAGTAATTGAAGTGGGTCTTTTCTATCACCCCATTCCCACAACTCTTGGTGGCATGCGTCCATCCGTCGCCGCCATTAAACGATAGTAAGACACTTTTTTGTGACCCGTCAGCGCTTTTTTCTACCTGCTCCCATAGGAGGGAGACCTGCAATGTAAAAAAGCCCAGACTTTGACAACAACTACAGATAATCTAAGAGCTGATATAATGACTTAATGGGCATTGATTTCATAGCTGGGTTGGCATCGACATATGTCAATGACATGTCAACATTTATACATTTTTGCTGCAAGATCACATTAATCTCTACCTAGAACTTACAAAGCACAGATGATCTAAACATACATTCAGTTATACAAAGCACGTATTCAGCATAGCAATTTTTAAAAGAAAAGAAGTAAAAAGACACTGATGATAACATGTGAGGAAATTACTAAGAAGTGGTTAATTACTTAAGATTTATATTAAATTATCAAGCATTATATCTAGATATCGATGTGTATCTGCATTTATGTCATTTATTTTCGGAAAATGTGACATTTTGACATTTATGACAGTTAATTTTCTCAAATTTTGTGAGTCATTTAAGTATTAATGACCATTATTTTTCTAGTATGCGAAGTCATTTGCGTATCTTCATTTGTTTGAAATATCAACATGACATCATAAATATAAATGTAAAGCGGTGATATTTTTACCTATTTGGGTATTTGTTGAAAAATTATTCATAAGCCTCACTGCTTACAAAATAAGCGAGAATAATAAATGTCATGACATTCTTAATAAGTCATATATATGTCAAACAATGCGAAATGCGAAAACTAAATGACATTTGCAATTCTTATTGATTTTTCCACATATAATGAGTATTCTTATGAAAGTATAAAATAATCAATAATACGATTAGAATAAATGTAGATTTATGTCGTCCTAAATGTCGTAAAAAATACGAGAGAATAATAAATGTCATGAGGTAATATGTATGACATTCTTATTAATTGATATATGTCAAAACCATGGGCAAAATGCGAAAACTAAATGACCTTTGCAATTCTTAATCATTTTTCCACATATAATGAGTATTGTCATGATAGTATGAAATAATCAATATGAGTAGAATAAATGTCTATTTATGTCGTAAATGTTGTCATTTATTGAAATTTATTATAAATGTCATGACACATACCAACCCTGTCTCATTGAAGAAACGACAAGCGTTGCTATACACGCAGCATCGTGTGTTGCAAAATGAGGTTTATAAAGACCACTAACCTCATCCATCAAGACAATAAGGTTCCCATTGTTTCTCATCATTGTCGAGTGCAGTTTTGGAAAGGTGAACTATGCATTCGAGAGATAAATGCTGTTCTCTTCATCTTCATTTGGCTCACCTGAAGAATATGCATTGTAAATTCCTTTAGATGGTTAATTGTAATTGGTGATTGGAATTAGAGAAGGTTAACAACGTTCACAAGTGCAGTTTCCATTCACCTCTGTAGTATTTATACCCACCAAAAAGTGGCTATATTCTTTGTATAGAAAAACAAGAGAAATGAAGAAGACATCAAATCTTGAGGTTAGCAAACTTTGAAAAAAAAAAAGTAATTAACTGTGACACAGGGCTGTGTTATGTATGTCTTGAAAACATGTCTTGATAAAAAGTACACAAAATCTAAACAAGGTATGATATTAATCCTTTCAGAAGACAAGTATAATTTATTTATGTAGTCTATTTACCATGAATTGTAAGAACTAAATACATAAGAAATAACTATGTTTTACAAAGTATATATATCAAGCATCTCCCGCTGGTATCCAGAGGTAGAGTGTACTCCACTTGTGTACGTAGTGTGATGCTACATGGTTCCGAAACCTGGGCTGCCTCGTCCGAGACCCTGAACCATTTGAGAAATCACTTCTGATTAATCGAGCCATGATCCGATGGATCTGTCGTGTAAATCCCAAGGATGACGTGAGCTCTGAAAGGCCGACTCCCTTCAAAAGCATGCCATAAGATGCATTTGGACCTTTGCTTTTTATTCTTAAACAGGATGAATGGCTGACTCACGTGCCATGTCGGACTGACAGCAGACCGGCTGGATAGCCATCAAAAGCAGGGAGCATAAAAATCATGAGACAGAAAGCCCCAGGCAGACCAAAGTTGACCTGGGATGAGCTGGTGAAACGCGACAGAGTATCACTCTTTAATGGAAGGAATGGACCCAAAGGGGAACAGTCAAGCATGGAGGGGAGGATCGTGCCTTAGCTTCGGTCAAACTTTTCAAGCAGCAGGCACCCTCTGCAGAGGATTAATTCAGGCCTGCCCAAATAAACAAGGATGATGATGATGATATAGAGTGAGGTTTGGAGTTGAGAACAAGGGTGTTTGTGAATCACCTACATACATGAAGTGCATTAGTGGCCCTTCTTGCATGATTATAGCAAGTACCATGTCATGTAGATATCTTCGTGTAGGCAGAGAACTCCGGTCTTATCCATGTCTCTGCGATCGGGGTTTAGACGTCACTTCCGTATTTCAACTAAATGACAGTAGGTCTAACGTAATTTACAGCACTCTTTTTCCCATTTGGGAAATCAGAAAATTAATCTTTGTTGTGGTTCCCAAAACACACCTTTTTCACCCTATGTTTGTTTCACAATCAGTCAATTTCCCTAAAAATCACCTCCTAAGGCACATAATAGATGTTGTTATGCAGAACACTAGATCACAATAGTCCACAATTACTATACGAATCACAAAATGTATTTGTGCTGTCATTTTTGGACGAGTTTATCATCTAGGCATCGTGTACATTATGAATGTTACGTTCTACATATCCTCCGCACGTCGTGTCCGAATTAATTTTGAAACAGGGAGGTTATCGTTTATATGTGTAGCCTAGCGGCCTGGTAACTTTTAAAATACTATGCTCATTAAAACAGCTGAGTTGAGCAGTAATACCGACCATAAATCGGAAATGATCAGTGGCTAAAAATAAAGTGTTTCTGACACTGTCCTCCATTTTTAGCTCAGGTGCTCCAAATAATTTCTTTATTTTCCATTTTATTTTTATCAAACTTGTACATAGATGACTGTCTCATTCTCGTATGATATTGGAATCATTCCCTTTGGTGTAAAACGGACTCCTTCCCCATGGGGTGCATATTACAAAATCTGTATTAAATGAAACTTTTTCATATCTCCGTACATCGTAACCAAACTTGCACATATATGTAAGTTATATGGTTATATAATGCTCATACCATATTATAATCAAACCCGTAGTTGACAAATGCACCCCCCACCCCCAGTGGTATTTATAAAAAAACATAATTGTAACTAGTTACGTGAATTTTCAGTTGATTTTCACCAAACTCGCACATACAATGTAAGTGGGAAATTGACCCCAGTGGTACTTTTACAAAAATTCCCGTTTTCAAATAATTTCATTTTTTCATTTGATTTTGACCAAATATGTATACAAGTTTTATGCTTATGTAATACACATACTATATTTGAATCATGCCTGTGGGTGACGAATTGGCCCCAAACCGTAGGAATACTTTTGAGAAAAAAAAGATATCTACTGATTAGTTTCTTCCTTTTTCATTTAATTTTCAAAAAAATTGCCCATTATTCAAAGTTTCCTCACCTCCACCACCAGGGTGCTTCTTCATGATTCACATTTGCTAAATAATTCTCTTACCATTCACTTCATCTACATCTTTGTGGCTTGTTATTAGGGCTCTAGCCGCTCTACATTAGGATTTAAATCTACTTGTCCAAATGCACTGTAACAAAAACTCTTTTCATATGTGACAACTAGTTTGGTACCACATTTATTTCTCTATCCCTTTCTATGAGATTCCACATTGTTTTTATTTAAATGTAATGCACTTTTGTGCAGCCTCTGTTTGCATTTAAATACCTCAATTTTATATAACTCCTGAAACTACGATTCTAATCTTTCAGCCCTCTGTAGACAATGAGGTGATGTTCTCACTATCCTCTACACGCCTTTTCCAATGAAAATGTTAGTACAATCAAGGACTGTCTAGCTCGGTTTGTGACTGACATTGATGTAGGACTTTTCCCACTCAGTCAGTGGCTTCTCTTGCCTATTACATGGACATGAACTAAATAATGTATATTTATATGATACATTTTGGAGAAATAGTTTTTTTCTTTATTTAATTCTAGCTGAGTGGTTTACACATATTTTAAAATAACTGGTATCAAGAAGTCAATCATTTTGACATTGTATGAAAGGCACATATAAAATAGGGGGAATTCTATATGACTAACAACAGAATCAAATATACATATATGTATGTACCTTTGGTCATAGAAGAAATAGTTCTAGAAATCCTAACTCCTGAGATAATCACAGTGTACAAAGTCATAAATGCAGAACTTGAAGATCCTATAAATATTTTCGTTTTTAGCACAAAATTTTGATTTTCTCTATATGATTAATATATTTACATGAAAAAAAAACAACATACATGAACCGAACAACTGAATGTTGTAACATCAAATGCATATTTTTTAAAGATCTACTATTTTCTTAATTTTTCTACCTTCAAAAAATACTTTATCATAACACATTAGTTAGTTTTGAGCAAAAGTTTATCAAACCATATACAAAACTAGGACAAAAATAAGCTCTTTAGCTTTACATGAATTACATTCTTAAAATTTGAACAAAACAATATACTGAGTAGCTAATCATCTATGAAACACCCGGTTTACCTAAGTTGCAGATTATTTCCATGCTGAATTTTAGAATTTCAAGCATAGTCAAAAGATATTACCCTCTAATTTGTACTAGTTTCCATTACATGGTATGCTGAGATAGCGAGATTCTACATTTTCTGTAAAAAGATTTGTCTCAAACGACATTTTTCAACAGTTTGCATCATGAAATGTACAAATATTTTAAGTCTCATTTGTGTAAAATAAAAAGCAGATATTAAAAAAAGAAGGGGGGGCGGCTCTTCATGGCGGTCCAGCCCAAAAATAAAGATTTCATCAAATATTTGGATCACTCAAAGCACAAAATAAATACCAAGCTATTTGCAAATGCCCACCAACTGGTTTGTGTGAATGTTTGCTGGAATATGAGTAGCCACATAAAAATCAAATTAGCACCCATATATGGCAATAATAATCGTTTAAAGTAATAATTTATGGACTGAAGATGTATTTGCCATCAAATTCCAATATCTGAGTGGTCAAAGAAAAAACACATCAAAAGAGAAATAAAGGAAAATTAACACCCCTTGTAACTTTCCACATACAATATTTACAATATTTAGTATCCCAAATAAGTCAAGGTAGACAGCTATAAGTCTATGAAACCTAAAAATGTCACAAATCACATTATAAAAAAAAACTCAAGTTCTCTAAATAGCACAAATAAAACATCTGTTCATAATAGGTCAAATTCAAAACAAAGTCTATAGCCATGTAAAAAACGCCAATTCTATGAATTTTCACTTTCTTTCCCCAAAAAATGTTCTGCATGAAGTACTTGTCACTGTAGGAATCTGCTTGGGGTGTTGATGAGTTGAAGATGTTGAAGTTTTTTTATATAATCTAAAAAATTTATTCAGACAAGAATATACTTTACATTGTGCTAAATGGTGATTATTGTGTGTTTGGAGCTAAGAATTTGCCCAACGCTTCATGGATATGAAGTGAATGGCTAAAATACTTACCAACACAGTTACTTTGGTCTTCTTACAGGCTGTCCCAATTACATGTAGGTGTTGGTCATCAGCAAAGTATAGATAGTCCTGGACCAGCAATATCCGTTTTAAATGGGAGTAGGGTAACGTTATAATAGCTGAATACAAACATCCTCAGTAATATCATCTTGAGCGTATCATGCAGACACTAAATGTAATACACAGCTTTAATTTTAGAAGTTTACTAATCCAATCTGTCAATATTACAAGTATGAACAAAACTACAGGATCAACAAGCTGTTGCTGTTGCTGTTTTGGTGATGAGGTGTTAATTTAGTTATCTTCAGTGACGCTGTCCAATGTTTACACACTTTATCATAAACAATTCTTTTCCATTGGAGTATCGTCATACATTTTCCATAGAAGTTTGCATTTATTATGAGTCAGTAAACCAAATTTCATACTGGTAGAAAACATTGTTGACATTGGGCCATGGTTCAAAGTATTATTTTGAATAAACCAAGCCAATTGTTTTATCAGCAAAAGTTTATAAATTGTATGTCCTAATGCAAATTAATTATTGATGTCATTGGGAACTGAAATGAACAAGTCTACCAGGAAGTTCGCCATCTTTGGCTGGTTGTCCAATTAAAATAAAGAACTCAAAACTCACAAATATCTTGATCATCCCAGTTAGCTGATAAACATAAACTACAAATACTTATAGCAAAACGCCACAGAGACTGAAGCTTGAGCTGTGTACTCTGTACGGGCGGCATGGCAGGCACTCTCTGATGACGGCGTCCAGAAGCTGCCTCTCTTCTGGGAAGACAGACTTGAGTCGGGAGCGTTGCCGGTGGCATCCACTTCCCCGGGTTCTTCCTCGTCTGCGACTACCTCCTTCACGTCTTCCATCTGTGGTGCTGATGGCAGTGCGAGTGGTGACTGCGGCCACATCTGCCAATCTTCTCGTTGCTGCTGTTCCATTCTCTTCTTTGGCGAGATGCTAGGCGACAGCGCAAGACTAGGTTTGCCCATTATGTAAGGGTGAGGGAGTGGGTGGAAAAGCAGTCTAATGATTGTGGGTTAGGGGTGTTATCCATTCCTTGAGCGGAGAGGCCATATGGTCTGCCTCAGTGCTTAATACTTTACACCAACAAAAATATTGCTTACATTGTGCTAAGTTTTTTCCACACCCGAATCCTTATGTCGAGGAATTACTGTTGGACTGTCTGTGATCATAAAATGCCCAATCCCGTCTGAAACAAGAATTAAGTTGATAGACTACCAGATTCACAAGTGTAGTGTTATCCAGACATCCAGGGGTCGGTTTCACCAAATATTAGCTATAGCAAGCACTTTTAGCAATAGCCGAAGAGTTTGCGAGACGTATTTGCGTGAGTTTCACCAAATCATTAGCAAACACTACTTGCGCTTTAGCGATTGCAAGACGTGGTGTACTTAAGAATATAGTATCATGGCTGATAATATTCAAGATCCATGGAGGCAGATTCTTCTCATAAACTTAAATCTTGTAATAGCGCTGAAACGATTTGTTTTCTGGATGATTCAAACGACGCATATTATATTTGTAATGTGTTAGATGACATTGATATCCTCCGTGCTGCCAGATTAGAAGCAGAACATTTTAATAAAAGCATATTTTTTGTGAAGAGCCAAATCCATATACTGTGTTTACAGTGCCAAAAAATTAGCCATCTCCATTGCGAATTAAATACCAAAATAACAGTTGATTAGTGACAAGAACTAATTGAAAATGCCGAAATTGTGTTTGACAAGAAACAATGTGCGCCGCGATACTCAATGACTGAGTTAGACACTCTTGTCACTAATATTCAGAACAAGGCTGACTTATTATTTGGAGTATTTGATGGTACTAAAATCACATACGAAAAAAAGGAACATGCTTGGCAAGATATATGCTGTAAAATCAATGCATGCAGTGCTGTGAAAAAAGAGAGGTAGGGCAAATCAAAGCCAAATGGTCTGATTTCTCTAGTAGAAGTAGAATGAAGTTGGCAAAATTAAAAAAAAAGAGCATAGAAAAACCGGCAACAATGAGATGAATAGTAACCTTGACCTAAGTCAAATAGAATTAAAAGCCATAGAAATACTTGGAGGTTACACTGCAGTTAGTGGAGTCCATGGCGGTATTGAAATGAAATGATGATTCAACACTGCCTAATACAGATAACTGCTATTATTTATATGTCACTTAAGACAAGCTGCAGTGCCAGAAATAGTAAAAAATAGCCTCTGACAGCAGCAGAAGAAATAGTAAATGAAGCAGCCTAAACAAATAAAAGCATTACATGTACCAAAACCTGACTCATCTAAAGAAAATAAAATCTTACAAGATAAAATAATTTGAAATTGAGCGTAAAAATTAGAACTCATGGAAAGAGACATAAAAGATATCAACTGAAAGACTTGCTGTTGAGAAAAGAATCGATGAGAAAGCTTGGAATGCTGGAATTGCTGCAAAATGTCCCACAACTACAAAACATTAGAGGCATTTACCCCGTACCTAACCCTAGCCATGATAATATGCTAAATGATGAAATGGCAATGTATGTTCAACTTAATTTGAAAAAAATCATATTTACTTATTTAACTCTTGTATTACATCCTGTACAGATTCTAAAAGGACACAGTCACTTTTAGTTAAACGGAAGTTTAAGAATTACAGTAAACTCAAGTTAAATATTTTCTTGAAATTTAATCAAAGTTAAAGGGCATTTATTATATTCAAAAGAATTTTCGAAAGAATGCATTCATTTGTAATAACTTTGGTAAAAAAGGTACAGACAATCTACCTTTCAAGCAAAAAGAAACTGTAGTTAAAAATCAAGAAACTTCATTTTTAAAAATATATTCGTCCCAAAATTCTTCAATACGTCGAATTTTACTATTCGTTTATTATGTTCCTTTTCTATCATAGTGCTATATAAGACTCAGGTGTTATAAAAGTCATATTTTGTCGTTTTTTTTTAAATAAACGTTTTTGTTGTCATATTTAAATTTTGTATATTTTTCTATAATAACCATGAAAATCTTGTAGACATAAAAAAAATGGGGCGAATGATAAAACCTGTGCCTTTATATATAGGCATTAGGTGGTTTTGAATCGTACAATCAAAAAGCGAAAGCAGCTTTGGTATTCAAAAGCGTCAAAATCCTTTAATTCATTTTTAAAAAAAATTAAAAACATCTCATACACGTTTCTGTTTCTTCATGAGGGTTACTATTGAACAATTTTTTGCTAGGAAAAACAATTATCACGTAATTTTTTGTCATGCATGGAAAACAGAAACAACGTAATTGTTAAGGTTATTCAGAAACTCTGAACATTTTCCTTGTTCTTGAATTTGTCGTTATTAAGAACAGTTATGAGAAGAAATAAATCATTTTCTCGTAATTTTTGTTCAATATTCTTCTGATATCATCTTAGGTGTAGTTCGTCCTGTCTTCTTCATCCATTTCTAAAATCTGTCACTTTTCAAGTAAGTTCCAATTAGTTACAAGTACCATCAAGTTAAATATTTAATGATTTTACAACTTTATTTTTCAAAAGAATTGTTGATGAAAAGATTTATTCATTCGTCACAACTTTAGTTTAAGAAGTTCTACATTAAATACAGTTTTAATTAAGAACATTTTAAAATATTCGTGCAAAATCACGTAACCCGCTACGTATATTCAATCTCGTTGCTATCTGTTATAAAGGAATATTTTGTTTTGTTGGTTGCCCGTTTTTGTTGTAACTTTTACCTCCTGTATTTATTCAATAGCAACTTCATTTGTTAAAAAGGCAACATGAAATTTAGATAATCATTACTAATCACGTAAAGCAACAGTTTAGATTTAATTCATTTTAGAAGAAATTGTAAACATCTCATATACACCAAAGAATGTGTTATAGTTACTAAACAAAATTGTGCAATTGACTTATTTTTGAATAATTCTTTATGGAGAGTATGAGGTTTTTTAAATCCATCTCTGTTTCCTTGTTCTTGAAAACATTTCGTCACTGTTTTTCACCATTATCATCAATATCATCATCTGGTGTTCATTGTCTTCACTTCATCCATGTCGTTCTACATGCTGTCAATGCATATATTATGAAGTACCAATACGCGCTTAACAATGATTTTTACAACACTTTGTGGAGAGTATGTGAGAGCACGCCTGTTTTGTGAAGACAAACGAAACCTGTTTTAATACCAAAGCGTTCAATGGTCACTCTGGTATGGGTATGGGAATAATTATAATTCCTTTCTTCTGCACTAATTGGGTTCATTATTGAGTCATTAAAATGGCTTTAAAGGAAATGCACTGTCACCAAGGAGGTAGCAACCAGTTATTTGTTTGGTTTCAAAGCGGGTAATTAATTGGGAGTTGCTCCATATAAATGCATCATTAGTTGCACCCCCATACTTTGCAACAACATTTATAAATTTAAGATTAGCATCACAAACTGCAAGAATATTAAGTGCATGCCCACCTTTTCTTGAAACAAAAAAAGATTTTCATGTTCATGGGTCCAATAATAGGTATTAAAGTCCCATCGACAGATCGATTCACATTTGGAAATTGAGCTATTTCATAAAATCCTTCCTTGGTATCTTGTATGGCTTGTCTTGTCAGTGGAAATTTAATAAATTGGTTGCAAATTCGACTAATAGCATTTCTAACTTTGTTTCTAAATCTGCTAGCAGATGATCTACTAAAACCTGAATTATCACAAATTTCTCTTTGAAAACTACCAGTTGCAAAATATCGCAGTGCACAAAATAGTTGCAATATAGGTGGTACAGCAAGTTGTTCGGATATCATATTATGAAGTTCCAATATCAGGTGTCTTGGAAGTCGGTATGGAGATATAATTTCCTATCATTGTACATGTCAAGAGGATGAGTACAGTCACGGATAACACGTTGCCGTCGCAACATATTTGCAGCTTCTTGTTCTGCAAATTGAATATGAATTACCATATTTTTTCGTATGTTTGTGTACTGGAATACTGTTTGCGGCCAGGCGACTATGCTCGCTAATTTTGGGCTAGTTAGCTTGAACTCACGCTATTTAAACAAGGTGGTGAAACCCAATTTTTAGCACATTAGCGTTAGCGATGAAAATGCAGTACTTAGCGATTGCGAATGGCTTGGTGAAACCAACCCCAGGCTGGCTATTTTGAATGGTGAATAATAAATCCCTAGTGTTTCTAGTATTTTAATAGCATGAGTTGCGCAAGATCGCGTTAGGTTTTTAAGATGACATGTACAGATTGAAGGTGGTGATAACTTTTGATAAGTTTTTCAAAGCCAATATCTCTGTTTTGTGACTTTCATTCCCTCTATGGTATACATTCCTCCATTTTTACAATTTCTCACCAAAGACAGGTCTGTAGTTTTTTCTCATTCAAGTAAATCTTGCACAATTGTTTCCTTCTAGAACAGGATGAACCTTTGCCCAATGCTTCACTAATATCAACTAAATGGCTAAAAGACTCACCAATACTTGTTGGTTTCATTTTCCGACTATGCTGTTTTTTTTTCATTCACTGGAATCCGCTTTTGCAGAAAAAGCATATCTTCTTTGTGGAAGAATCTACCAATTCTTCTAACGGTCTTCACTTCAGAAGTGCTCCAGTGCTGACCGATGTACATGGCCATGTTGACTGTGGTCCTGGCCTAGTCTGCGGTGCTTCTTTTCAAAACGGCCTGTGTATTTTGAAAGTAGGTCAAACGTGCAGCCCGACATAGTCGACAAAAAAATTACTGCAAATTATCTATACTTCATGGACTGGACTAATTCTTAAATTGAGCATTAGATAATCATATTAGTTGCCGCTTTTAAGGCTCTGTTTGGTGCAGTTATTGCAAAAAGGCACTCGTAGCCAACACAATCGGAAACATTTCTTTGTACTGTATGTTGCGCTCCATTGCCACTTGAGCAGACCACTTCCTGCAAACCACCTTGCCCCCCAGATGGCCCCATAGCCTGTGTTTCCTGATGAGTACGTGAAGACCTTGACTATGGGATGTCTGTATATAATCATGAATAATGAAATCCAGGATGCAATACATTCTTTGAGTGAGGCTGCTGTTCTTACCATCCTCTACACTCTGCATTCTTTCTCCCAAGACGCTGAGGTGCTCCTCTTACCATACCTAACTGGGCTCGCGCTAAGGTTCGTTTTATCGCCATGGGTGAGAGATTTTATGGATGGGTGAGAGATT
>JAGTTF010001203.1:0-10995 GCA_019095985.1 Streblospio benedicti | reverse complement strand
TGAAGACCAGCCATATGGTGGTTCTAATAGATCATTTTACTGCAATGGCAGAATGACAGAAGGACGTAAACACGCATACTGCAGACTTCTGGCATGTCTTCATTTGAAATTAACTTTGCTTTGCATAAACTTGTCCAGTGCGGTTTTTTCATTTCCATGAGTATTAGTTACCATATCCTGAAAAGTGGTCGTCGTCGTGTTAAAGAGGTGGTCTCCATAGAGTTGGTCTTAACTGGGGTTTCTACTTGACTTCTATTCTCGGGGAAGAAGGCCATAAAGCAGACATTTACGACGTCGTTTACATGCATAAATTCATTACTCTGCATGCAGCACACAATATATGAAGACTTAACAGTCAAAATTACAAAAAGAGTACAGTCCACACACTGTACACTGATGTTCTTTCTCTCCACAAAAGTCAGAGGTCATGGATTGTGTTAATTTTAAGCTTGGCATACGTTCTATGTCTCAGGAGTACATTGCAATAAAAATTATTTTGATATATCAAATATATTTCCAGTCATGAAGTCGTAAAAATCGAAGATAGGACACTTTTTGGCCAAAAAACCGCTAAGGGGGGGGCGCGAAACGGCCGTTTTTCTCGGCAACCCATGAGGCTAGAAGAAAAAGTGACAGGTGCAGATTCATCTAGGAATCACGAGCTACCACGTCGTTTAAACCACACCATCGTGCTCCCAATATTGACTGAGATATCGCCCCCACAAAGTACGTGTCCTTCGCCCGCTCTCCCGCCGCTCGGCAAACGCCTGGTGGGAGTGGCCTCGCGGTATCGCACGCCAGTCGAGAACTACGTGGTCTATTGCAATGGATAATGGCTTGTTTTGAAGCTAAGACCCCAGCCTACACGGCCGTGGCACTTGGACCCACGCCCCTGGCCGCATTGAGCTAGTTTCAGGCTGCTATTCTGGGCGAAATTGGACGTAGCAACGTGGCATACTCTCCTGCCTATGTTTAAGATATATAGAATATTACTAAGTTTTTCTGCCCATCAGATACAAAGCTAAATTTCCACCCAGCCCCTAGAGGGGCACATCTAAATCACCTACTTAAACCCCTAAACCCTCAGAGATGGCCATAAATAGCAGAAAAACCGTGCAAAGCATGCCACCCCATCGCCTTCTCGCACGTCTGAATGGCTGGCAGGCCTATTCAGTTCAATCACGTACTCTCCTCTTTCACCCATGGACTCCTACTTCTTCAGGAGAGCGGATCGAAGGCAGGGTCACTGTTCTTAAGGATGTACTCGCCTGGGGGGACATGCTTTGCCTAAGTATATTCTAGTAGAAAGGCTTATATAGACAGAGATAGTGGGCAGTTTGACAGTTATCCTATTATGAAATTCAAATACATTGGAGTCAATATATGTTCACTTACATGTTTTTTATTGCAAAACAATGTGCTTTATGCTCAAATCTACAGGCAAACCAGAAACCACCACCCTCTGACAGTTCAGACAACGACGCCAGAGCATTTTATATCAACTCTGTCAAGAGAAGAAGTGTCTCCAGTGCACAGTTCACACATAATAACACACACCATTAGCAATAAAATTTAAACATAATGGAAGCCAGAAATCACCAATATATCAAATTTTGATTTAAATACAAGGAGTTTGCATTGTGACTTTGACTGTCACTTTGACTGTCCTGTAGGATATGGACTTTATCTATCTGTGTGTGTGTGTGTGTCTGTATTGTAGCACAACTAGAAACCGTTTTTCACTTGATATCTGCAGATTTGATCGCTTGGATCATGTAATTTGTAATGTTAACTATTTGTCAATACCAATAATGAATATTGAATTGCTTTACAGGCACTATTTTTTTCTGTGTGCATTGATTGAATCTGCCAACACGCTGTGATTCTGAACTCATTTATTAGTTACTTGGTTGTGATCATGTTTAAGGAGCAACAATTTTTCGTTCTGTTTTGCTTATTGATGATAATGGACAAAAAAATGGAACCAGTTTTCATGTTAAACTCTGTTTTGTTACAATGTAGTATGTTGTGATAAATGTAGCATCATCCAATGTACTATTGTATAGCCAAAGTTGTATTCTAATCTTGCTCAATTATGGAATTGAAGTTCACATATCTACTTGTAAATCTTCACACAAACAATTTGCTATTCTTAAGTATTCCACGTAAGTTTTACATGAATTTCAAATCTACAATAAGATAGTACAAACAAACTGTGATGTGTTTTTAGCTAAACCTGGATGAGATCTGGCACCAGCATTAGTGTTTGTGGACATTGAGACTTAAATTAAGAAGCATACAAAGAATACTGATGGTGCCTCTGAGAATGAAAAGCATTTTAGTGTTAATTAATGTTTGTTTTCAAAATCCAATAATTTGCTTGAAATGTGTACAGCAGGGAGGGCTTTATGTTTTAACATTTTAGATGAGCTGAGGCAACACCAAAGCAAATTTTAGTGTGGAAATATCTCATGAATAGTTTGAAAAGAAACACGAGCATAACCGGTGTGCATTTCAGGCCATTTTGATAGAATATTATTTGTTAGAAATGTGTGGATTTATTTTTGTATTTATTAAATGTTTGTGAAATTAACAAATATTTAGATTCTATTAAATCTTTTCCTTTTGAAATATTCATGAAATGTCCTCAAGTTTCAACCTGCATTGTTTTTTCAAGTGTATTTTAATACGTCTTTAATAATTAAAATGAATGTAGAATGTTGTTACATATTTTTATGTTATGTATCTTGTTAAGGAGTCCCAATTGCTTATTTTGGTTAAATAACTGTTTTGTGTGTGTGTTTTAATACCATAAGCCTATGCAGTTTTCCCCAAGATTTGCTTGAAGTGTATAAATGTGAATTTAGTTTTGTTGATAATATTTTACATACTCCATACAATAAGAGATGCCTTTAATGTACATAAAATAAATTTTGAAATAAAAACTCTTAATCAGTGAGTTTTTTTTCTATTTAGTTTGCTTTCTAAACAGATAAAAATACATTTTCCCATAGAATAACAGAAAATAAGCGATAATACCTGGTAAAAATTAGTAAAGAATATTTGAGCCTTTTAATGTTCCCTTTGAACCGTATTTGACACTAATCTCTCAATAACTTTTATTCGATTCTATCTTTTATTCTATTATGTAATCTTTTAGGAAAAATTATATAGTAATATTGTTTTATTCAAATTCTAATATGGTAAAACTTGTATTTCTAACTAAGCTTTATAAACATTTAAACTTCCATACAGGAGTATTGATATGGGCTTACATGATGAAAACTTGTCAATACTTTTTAACAGTTTTTTTTTTATGCTAGTAAAAAAATACTGTTCCTTTTGAAACATTAAATGTGAATTGATGCGAAATATTTGTATAAGAGATGCTGCAATGAAAAAAAAAATATTTTGTAAATAAATGTGGTTTATATAATTTTAAATGATATTTTGTTTGCAAAAGAAGAATACAGTTTGGCTAAAAATTATTTTTTGTTTTTTGTTTCACATCTCATTGGATGATGCTGTTTATTTGTTTTCTTCCATAGAAAAAGATCACTTTAAAATCACATAATTAGAATACAACGTTGTCGCATCATATAAGTAGATGAAAATTATTTCCAATAATCAAAAAACAAAACAATTTATCATTTTACCTGAGCATTCAATAATGGAAAAATATTATTTTTGCAGTCATACTTTTTTACGTAATTGAGATGAACAAAACAATCTTTATATAGTTATGTATAATTTGTGTACAACCTTTTTTACTTTGACCATCATATTGAAGATTATTTCTATGCAACCAAATTTGCCATTTTAAAACACAAGTTGAATGTGTAAAATAAGCTTTTGTCTTTACATGATCGTTTAGAAAAAGTATAATATCTAAATCATTCAGCTGAAAATCCATATTGAGAGTATTTTCTGCTTTAAGTTTAACATTTTCCCAAACTAATTGTACCAAATTACAATTATAGAACGAATGGCATGTATTTTCATCTTTATCATTGTAAATTTTGCATAAGCTGTTGGATTTATTCATAGATTATATAGAGACGAAGTTCTGTGTATATGCACCTATCAAATATTTTCCAATGGAGAGCCTTTAAATTTTGGTGGAAGGAATACACATTTAAGAGGCCAAGGTATTCAATTTTAATTAAAATCTAATTTTAGTTAAAATTACCTCATGTGAAATACTGATTAGGTGCAAAAGTCAGTGTGATCCTTGTTTGACAAAACACACAATATGCAACTAAAAGCATTTATTGTCTGAAATGTTGAAGTTCAGTTCAGTTTTTAGAAAAAAAAAAATAATTTCATTATTCATAACGTACATTTGACCATGAGCAAATTGAACATACAACAAGTGTTCTTTTTCACAGTAACCTGACATCAGGCAACTAAAAGCTCAATATATTTTTTTTTTAAATTTTGATTTAGATTTGCAAATGCAATTAAATTATTGCATATATATTATTCTAAATACAAAACACTGAGCAATTGTTAATAAATAAAGTTCAGCAAAATTTCTAGAAAAACAGTACCGGTAAATATCGTTTATCCTTGTACATTTAATGATTGCTTAAAAGTTACACTTCACAAAACACTAGTTTTGTCATATTAAATCAATAACGTTTTTACTACTTTGCCGTATATAATACTTATTTTCATTTTACATTACATTTCATATCTATTTTAAGTGGTATCAATCTTTTATCCAAGGAAGTGTAGTAAAACTACGCTGTATATATTTTTAAGAATTGTGATCACCATTTCAATACAAAATTGATATCACTAAACAGTAACTAACAAAATATTATGTTGGAAAGTTTAATACATAATATAGAATTTCACCTTTTATACATATCTTTTGCCAAGCTCACTATGAAAGCTTTCAAACCATCCTGAGTAAGGAAAGACCAGGATGGTAAAAACCCTTTCAAATTGCACAAAATAAGGTGAAAGCCTGTATATTATAACCAAATTTTATGTAAATCAATTATACAAAAAAGTGCATGTCCTTACTAAACTAAGCAATTGGAGACTTTTATATTCTCATTTCCAGTAAGCGTCTATGGACCTGCACAAGATAAACACAAATTCTCAACGCAGCCAAAATTGAATGTCCAAGATGCACTTATCAGCACGGTCAATATAGAGACAAATCTTTATAGACAATAAATTACAAAATGTTAATTTTCACAATGATCAATAATTTTCCTTCATCTCACATTTGTGACAACATTCTAATTTAAACACTTTAATTAAAACAAAACATACACACACCTACACACCATAGAAATACTATTATTTAAAATAAAAGAAAAGCAGCAAACATCCATTACTAAACTATTGGTTGCTTACAAGTCACAACTTCATGCAAAAATGCTCAATACAAGTGCCAGTGCTATTTTGTTTACAGTTTACACCAAAAATAGGACACAGTTAAATACAATATGACTAAAGGTTTATGAAAAGAGAATATACGATTTTGTGTGACATGAATTACATCACATCACATCCCATCTATATTTACATGTCACCAAGAATAGATGTCACAGGCTCAAACAAAATAGATTAAATTTATAATAAATATCATGACGAATAACAACTTTTTTTGCCATTTTAAGCAATACTTTATGAAAGCACACAGGATACATAGCAATGATTTCATTATTGGATGAAAGTATTTGTACATGTAGATAGAAAAGTTCTAAAACGTTTCCTATAATAAATATTCATAACTTCTAGTTACTTAAAATTTGCATTCAAATTCTTTCTAACATACCAGTATATAAATTTCTTCTAGACTATAGTTAGTTGTAATCTTCCTTAATTTACTTATATTGTTATAAGCAGTAAAAATGTTGTCAACTATTGAAAATTAGTGCATTTTTAGTATTTCAACCCATGTCAAAACATTGCATATATTAGCATTGAATGTTCACATGTACATTGGAACCAACTGAATATGCAAAACACTAATTGAATTTTACAAAGTAACACAAAATAAACAGAATTCATCAGTGATCAATCATCATATGTGCCAATAACCTGAAGTAAAATGTAAGGTTTTGAGAACAAGCCTTGAATTATGACTATAAAGGTTGTCCTACAAGTATAAAACATATCATACAAACTAGCACTTTTTCAATGGTAACTATCTAATATTTTATGAATATTAATATGACAACACATGATTATTCATTTTAAACGACAAACACCAGTATTGAATAAAAGTGCATCAAGAAAAAGAATTATTTTTGTCTAAAATTCAATGACAATGAGTTTGACATAGACCTAAAATACAGTCAAAAAGATTAACAGACTTGTAAAAAACATATTGGTTCATATTTCTTTAGTCACAACACTATTTTTTTTATCTTCATTGACAGTTTCACCAACTGCTGTTGGCATCATCAAAATGACTTCCTGCGCATGTCAGGAGGTCAAATCTGCCGATACCTGCCGAGGATCAAATCGTACACTCACGAGAGTTGGTGGCCCCCCTCATCTCTGTTCATACCCTGTGTGTACAATTTGGTCCTCTGCGGGGATCAGCAGATTTGACCTCCTGACATGTGCAGTAAGTCATTTTGATGATGCAAACAGCAGTTGGTGAAACTGTCAATAAAGGTAAAAAAGTAGTATTGTGACTAATGAAATATGAACCAATATACCCTATACCAACACAATGAACACATTCAAGAATTGTAAAAACATATTAAAATTCATACTGAAATTTTATAGATGCCTATAAGAACCAGTCATTTTTGTCTTTGGCAAGAAAAAAAATTTCAAATAGCTTTCATTCATGAAACTCTTCTCAACAAGACCTTGCCAAAAGAAAAAATGACTGGTTCTTATAGGTATCTATATCATTTCAAAACTCCTACCCAAATAAGCTTACATTCTTGATAAAAATCATTTTAAGTTATGCATTCAAAAAAAAAATTCAAATAGCTTTCATTCATGAAACTCTTCTCAACACCTCGAAGAGCCGTACACTCATCAAAACTCCTACAAATATGTTGAAAATAATTTCTTATGCATTTTTTGTTATGTGTCTGAATTTGAAATGACTGCATTTTGATAATAATGACCGGCTATGGTTTTCATCGGACACCGTTATTGGTTGAAACGTACCCGGTTACCATGGTTACGATTTTGCCTTGGTTACCGGCCCGTTTTTGACCTGTTACGAGGGCATTGCTGTAATAAACACGAGGTTCCACCCCCACCAGACGCAAAAAAAATTTTGGTGGATCATCCACTTTTAACCCCGAAATGGCCCAAAATACTGTTACTGAAATAGTTAAATTTTACTATAAATTTACCCGGTCGGAAATAACCAACAAACTGTGACCAAATCTCACCCATAACTTTCTCCCACCACCTTCCAGACTTGAAAAAATTTTCGTGTACTTTGGTCCACTTTTTAGCTGACTTACGAGGAAGCGGTTCGCCTAAATATCTCGTTAATTTTCTACAGAGAGAACTATTTCACCGATTGCCACAAAATTTTACACACAGCTGCATTGTACCCTTCTCCACACTCGGTGCGGAGTTAACGTACCCGGTACCATTAGACAAAATAAAAAACAAAAATTGTTTTCTTCCGGACACCGGTCACGACGCACCAGCGTCGCGACAGCAATTTCGATGCAACCGGCGCCAGACAGAGGACAGGGCATTGCTGTATAAAATATTCAAACCCACACGTGTCAAGGAAAATATTTGGTGGATCATCAAAGTCGGCCCATTCCCTATATACCGTTAGTAAAATTAAGGGGTCACGAAAACTAGGTCGGTTTCATAGATAAAAAAAAAAAAAAAAAAAAACATAGCGGGATACTCCTATATGGTGTGCATGTGATAGCGTTATTGGTTGCCATGGTTACCATGGTTACCATGGTTACCTTGGTTACCGGGTTACCGGCCCGTTTTTTGACCTGTTACGACCAAATTCGATAATAAACACGAGGGTACCACCCCTCCAGACGCGAAAAATTTTTGGTGTACTTTGGTCCACTTTTAACCCCGAAATGGCCCAAAAACGGGCCGAAATAGCTAATGCTTATAAATTACCTGGTCGGAAATAACCAACGAACTGTGACCAAATCTCACCCTTAGCTTTCTCCCCCACCACCCTCCAGACGTGAAATTTTTTTCGTGTACTTTGGTCCACTTTTTAGCCGACTTACGAGCGGTTCGCCTAAATATCTCGTTAATTTTCTACAGAGAGAACTATATCACCGATTGCCACCAAATTTTACACACAGCTGCATTGTACCCCCTTCTCCACACATTCGGTGCGAGTTTGGTGTACTTTTGGCCCACTTTTGAGCGAGTTATTAGACTTTTTAAAATAAAAAACGGCGAAAATCGGCTGGCATTTTCTTCCGACACCGGTCACGTACGTCGAAACGCACGGTACCAGCAGTCGCACAGCAATTTCGATGCAACCGGCGCGTAGACAGAGGACAGGGCATTGCTGTATAAAATATTCACACCCACACGTGTCAAGGAAAATATTTGGTGGATCATCAAAGTCGGCCCATTCCCTATATCCCTATATACTGTTACTGAAAATTAAATTTTACTATGAACTACCCGGACGGAAGAAATCAACAAACTATGACCAAATGTCACTGTTATCTTTCTCCTACCACCCTCCAGACGTGAAAATTTTTTCGTGTACTTTGTCCACTTTTAGTTGACTTACGAGCGGTTCGCCTAAATATCTCGTTACCATTCTACAGAGAGAACTATATCACCGATTGCCACCAAATTTTACACACAGCTGCATTGTACCTTTCTCCACACTCGGTGCGAGTTTAGTGTACTTTGGCCCACTTTTTGAGCGAGTTATTAGACTTTTAAAATAAAAAATTGGCGAAAAATCGGCTGGCATTTTCTTCCTCGACACCAGTCACGCACGTCAAAACGTACCTCGGTACCAGCAGTTGCACAGCAATTTCGATGCAACTCATCAAATTTCCCATTCCGTTCAGTTGTATTGGCCTACGAGCGGTAATTGTCTTTTATAAAAAATAATACGGCGATTCTCCGATACAGTCATGTATGCGTAAACTCTTCCTGCTTTCAGGTATTTCTTTGTACCGGGTGTTGACCGTTGACGAATTCGTAATAACCGGTACCACCCAGTACAAATTAATGTGCATTCCTTACCCATACCTAATATAGCAGTGAGCTTTAAAAAAAACGGCAAAAACACAGGGACAATTCCCTATTTCTCCCCATCAATAATTTTTGACTTATCGCTTTTCCTACAAAGGGCGCCAAATATCGTTATTCTACAGAGAAACTGTACACGATTGCCACTAATTTTACCAAGCCTGTTTTTACCTGGTTCAATTTGTTACATTCCCTTTGAGCGAGTTTTAGTTTAAAAAAATAAACCGGTTTTCTCCGGCACGCACCTGTGATTGCACTGTAACACGAACGTCACCAGCATAGACTTTAACTCCAGAGCACATTCTGATAAAATTTCACACCACAGTTCCAAATGTGCATATTTCGGCCTTGTAATTCCTTCATAAACTAAATTTTACGTATCACTGAGGAATACATTTGCCAATTCACTGTTAGCTTCTCCACGTCAGTCGTAAAATTTCGTTTGGCCATTTCCATAGCAACTAGCGTTAAAACCCAACTTGATGAATTTTGGACTTGGTCATCTTTCACCAATTTCCACTAGATTGTCACCTAATGACGTTACTTGCCAATATTAGCACTACTAATTTTAAATTATCCCGGACTGCCAATTGCGATTTTTTGGTACTCTTCCACTTAGAATTTTCGCAAATACTTCCAGACAAATTCTTCCTATTATCACACCCTCATTGAATTTTGTCACTTGGCCATTTTGCGTTACTAATTTAACTTACAAGACATATGTGGCATTTTTCTTCCAGACGTACCTTTGACTCGCATGGTTCATTGCAATTACGGTAGCTTGACAAACAGGGCTTGCTGAAATTCCCACGGCAAGAAAATTTCCGTTCAATTGCAATCATCTAAGTTACTAACAAATTCGAAAAATCACAAACTATGACAAATTACTTTACCTTTCCCCTACTCCCCACTAAAATTTTTTTATTGTCCACTTTTACTTGATAGCGGTTCGCCTAACACTTACCTAATTCCGTTACTTTCTACATCTCCGCATTTTACAACTTTGCCATTTGTATTTCCTCACATTCGTGCGAGTTTATTCTTGCCATTTAAGGATATTCTATTAAACAAATCGGCTGGCATTTTCTCACCACCAGTGGCATGTATCGCCAGTTGCACAGATTTCATGAACCGCAGCTGACAGAGTGACAGGCATTGCTGTATAAAAATTCAACCACGTGTCAAAAATTTTGGGATCATAAAGGAGATTCCATGCATAGTCAAATTAAGGGTCAGAAAATGGGTCCTAATAGGGAAAAAAAAAAAAAGGGCATACCGTTATCTATATGGTGTGCGTATAGTTGGTTGCCATGGTTACCATGGTTACCATGGTTACCTGGTTACCGGGTCCGTTTTTACCTGTTACGACCAATTGATAATAAACACGAGGGTACCACCCCCAGACGCAAAATTTTGGTTACTTTGGTCCACTTTTAACCCCGAAATGCCAAAAACGGGCAAATACATTTTAAATTCCCGCCAAAAACCAACAACTGTACCAAATCTCCTTTCTTTCCCCCCTCAGTAAATTTTTTCGTGTACTTTGCACTTTTCCACTTACAGTTCTAAATTCCATAATTTTCTACAGGACTATTCACCTTCCACCAAATTTTACTGCAATTCACTTTTCACACTTATGAGTTTCATTTCACATTTTACATGTTTGGATTTTGATTTTCAAAAGAAACGGCATTAAATTGGCCGCATTTTTGGATATTTAGAACCGCGGCAATGGATCGCACGTAACACACCGTCAAGATGCACAACGCAATGCTACAAAAAACCCATTAA
>JAGTTF010001202.1:0-10130 GCA_019095985.1 Streblospio benedicti | reverse complement strand
ATATTTTCCCGGTTTTCCCCAAAATCTCAAATGAGAGCTAAATATTTCATTATTGTGGCAATAAGAAGCAATTTTAACTCATTGGTCATTCTAAGTCATCCATTGGGATAGGACATGAGCCATCATTTGCATGTTTAATGAATTGATAAAAGGCTTGAACAGCCAAATTGTGGTATATCATTGTTTTTAATTTTTATGTATCAAGATAACACTTCAAATGCTGATTTGAACACTTTGGCCACCACCGATTCAATGCCAACAAGAGGAATCATTTGGCCTGATGGTCCAGTAACATGATACAACCAGTGAAAATTTGCCATCCAAAAGTTGCAAACTAATCCTTAACAAGCTAGCTGTGAGTTTGGGCCCAAGGACTATAAACCTAGTCCAGTGCAACTTCTATTACCTAATTTTATCCTACACGAGAATGCTCACGATTCTCGCACTGGAGACTTCCACGAAACTCGTTTTGTTACACACTCCCTCAGATTACATGGAACTGCCACACTCTGCTTTTTAAGGGTGTGAGACATTTACATGCAATCTACAAAACATAACAAACAATACAACAAAAAAGTAATCAACAGCGCTGGCGGTCCCCGAACACAGACATCAAGGAGATGACTCGACCACTGTGCAGGCAATACCACTAGCTGATGAGACTGTAGGACGTCCATGCAGGGGAGCTCCTCAAACTTGGGGAGTGCAACAAGGAGCTTGACTTGAACTGCAAAAGAATAAAACGGTCTCCCCCCACCGTCCATCTGGTTCTTGAAATACAAAAAAAATAATCATGGACACCATTAGAATAAAGTGGTGAGGGTGGACCCACTTACATGGGAAAATGGCCAATTTACAATAAAAAGGGCGGGAAGTCAATTACGAGGTCGGACGTACAATGTAGAGTACATTAACTGGGGCTGGTTGGCCACACTAAAAACTGTGGCGGATTATCCTTGGACTTACAAAGCTCAACTCCTACAGGCACGGTTGGCAACTAAACTGAAATCCTGCAAGGATAACCCTGACTTCATGGTGTCCCAGCCACCATGCTTTCACTGCACCGCATTCGGCGTCACAATGGAGGTTCTTGAGAGACCAACACGCCTTGTGGGGCCACGTTAGCCCAGCGTGCTGACCTATCTGTGCCTCCTCAATGGATGCCAGCATCTGAGACTGTGCTGTTGTCCCCTCGATCGCATGACTGGCCCGCGACACGGTCCTGTGAGGGAGCTCCAGCTCCATGGGCTTTTGCGCCTCACACCACGTCCCATTGTTCTAGGTGCAGGGATCGGGGAGAGGAGCTGCTTGACATTTTCAATCTCCATCGAGGCAGCCCAGTCGCGCGTCAGCGAATCCGCAATGGATTGGCTCATGCTGGGGTTCTTTCTTTGGTCTGGCAGATGACTTCTACGCAGTAACCCTTGTTCCAGGGCAGAAGTTGTTGGGACCTCACACTCCATCCGAATGGTGTGAGCAGCAGCATCTTCCACTTCTTGTAGAGTCTCTAGCATGACATCCGCGTGGGACTCCAGCATCCGGGCATCACGGATCTCTTGTGGTGTTGATCCACTTTTGTTGCAGGTCGAGCTCTTTTTATTCTTTGGATGAGGTAAAGTCATGCCCGCTGCCAGATCGCGCAGGCTGTCTGCATTCATGGCGCTCAGCCGAACAACGTGTGTGGTCCATGTCACGGGTGCAATGATCGGCGAACTTCTGTGCAGTCTCAGCTTCCTTCAGAGTGGCCTCTAATGCCACGTGAAAGCTGGGCAGTTTTTTCATGCGCTGTACATTGAGATCAACGATGCCAATTCTTGCAGGTGATCTTGGAGGAACGCCAGCCACATCCTCGACGACTGTCCGCTCAGAGGCCAACACTCCATGAACATGGTGGCCGATCCAATTGAGTAACATAGTGTCTTCCAAATCAGTGGCCACTTGATGCACGCACATGTACTTCCCCCGAAGATGTTGAAGTCTGGGGTCTCTGCAACATGTTCTTGAGCATCGTAAGAGCTTGCGCCCAACGTCAATACTTTGGTCCTGCATGGCATCTGTATGCCCTTCCATGCAACTGTCACTTGCTTGAGGTCGATGGAGCCTCTGTTGGCCAAGGACACTTCGGAGGCCCAGATGAGTTCCCCTCGGCTTGGCTTGTACTCCAGCTTGATCCACCTTGTGGAATCTCATAGGTGGCACCCGCTCACAGCATTGCAAGTTCCCGAGCGTCCTTACGGTCTTGTTGCTTCACCCGAGTGACTTCTGTCTTGGCATCCTCGAGCTCACTGGTCAGTATCTCTACGTGTGCCTCAGCATAGGCTCGGTCCCAGTCACGACGGTAGCGGGAGGCATCTTCCTTGGACTCCTTGGCGTCTTTTCTGTGCATTGTCGCTCTGCCCCACGAGTGACACACGAGTATCTCTTGGTCTCCCCACTAGCTCTCTTTGCTCTTTCTGCAGCGGTCACAGGCGTTCGTTCGTCTCTATGAGCAGGTGCAGCTCTTCTTGAAGGGCTTTTGGCAGTCATTTAGTGCTACCTGCTACCACTCGGGGTCCAAGTGGTAGACCACCAGCTGATTATCAGCGTGGGCAGGCAGCTCTCTTCGAAATCTTTTGGGTCGCTGCATCCCGATCCTGGACTGGAAGACTACGCTCTTGAGTCCGCTCCTGGGTCGTCAGGCCTGCTGCCAAACTCACAAAGTTGGTTAGACACCGCTGCAGCCATCCCAGGTGATCCTTGTCCAATCCCTTGATTCTGTCAGTTGAACTTGCGGAAGTGAAATCCCCGACGATCACGCGACCAGCGTAGGCATCTGCATACCACTTGCGGCACCATTTAACTTGCGGCAAGTTGAACTTGGCCTCCTAGCGCCCCATGAACTCAAACACCATCAGGTGTACCACCGATGGGAATGACTTTGGGTCTATGAGGTCCTGGTGGGTGTCACATTGCTTGGACTTGGTCTTCAGCAAGTTTTTCTTGTCTTTTCTTTGCAGTCATCAGTGCGAGCTTGCACGTCATTCTTGTGATGATTCAGCAAAATGGGTCACTGCTGAGTTGATCGACAGAAAAATTGCATTAGACATCTCTGTGGCAACGACTCTATGGGTGTGGGACTATAACAGGGGCTTGAAAAGCAGTGCCCGCGACATCTTGAAAATGAATCAATGGTCGAGGATGGCTTCAGTCCCTCCCCAGAGTTCTTGTGCATGGTGCGAATGTGGGTCATATACCGTGGTGCTGTCCAGCTGGAGCAGTCGTCTAATCTTCTCTCAAAGTGTGGTCTTTCTCGGTAACCATAGCTTGTGGCTTTGGCAGGGCATCCTTCTTTCCCGGGTCAAGAGCTGTCCATGGTTCTGGCGCATCCCGTACATTTCGAGCCAGGAAACCAACAGGGCTTGCATCGTCTTTGCGGTCGATACTGCCGACTGGGGTTGGGAAGCATGAATGGTGACTTCTGGATGCAACTTGGGGTAGGACTTGTGTCCAGAGATTGTGGCACGGTGATTGTGGCGACCCTCCTCACGCCTCCCCAACACAACACTCAGGTTCTTTTTCGTACCTATTCTACGACAATGGAAAAATGATCTGAAAATTTGTTTGTAAGCAATATTCAGTTTTAAATAGGTTTGCTGCCTAAAAGTTTGACCATAGCGTGCAACCATAAAAACTTGAACAATATGAAGTGAATAATCTAACTTTTTACCTTCTTCGAACAATGTCTAAATTTTTTAATAAGAATGTTACACCTAGCATAGACACACCGAATTTGCCGTTTGATATCATGATCATCATAACAATCTTCAGATATAAAGCAACCCAGGTATTTCTTCACATCAGTAGATTTCAATTAAAGACCTCCTAGTACTAACACTGTACTGGACATTCTAAGAACTTTAAACATTTAGGTGTTATCAACATACACTCAGTCTTTTTAACATTATATTTAAGTTCAAACATGCATGCATATTCATAACAAACATCAAGTAGCTTTTGTAACGATGTAGGGCTAGGAGCCAGTAAAATAGAATCATCTGCATAAAACATATGGTTAACATAAGTATTATTAACTATACATCCTCTCTGACATTTAGATAAAAGTATACTCAAGTCATCCATATAAATGTTGAAGAAGCTTGGAGATAAAATTCTACCCTGCGGCACACCATTTGTTACATAAAAAGAGTCCGATAAAACAGAACTCCACTTCACAATATATTTCTGGCAACTATATAATGTTAAGAGAATGCGAACAATAATAGTGGGTACATTTCTATCAATAAGTTTGCTAAACAGGTGCCAGTGATTAATTTTATCAAATGCTTTACTGGCATCCAAAAATGATAAGTAGATAGGCGAGTTGTACATTTTATAGTATTCAATAACTTGTTTTAACGAGAAGATACACATCTCAGTAGAAAGTTTACATTTGAACCCAAACTGGTTTGCTGTTGTTTTAAAAAGATCCCTGTAACGATTTAAAATTAAAAATTCCAGAATTTTAGAAACAATGCAAGTCAAGGCCAAAGGCCTGTAATTGTCATGATCAGTAATGTCACCTTGTTTATCCTTTAGTACTGGTACAATAATTGTATCAAGCATGTTCTCAGGCAAATAGTTATGAATAACCATGGCATTGAATACAATTGATAAAAGAGCAGCAACTTTATCATTACAATACTTAAAATGCTCCCCATACATATCATCTAACCCAGATGCTTTTCCATTTTTAAGCACTTAACAGCTTGTATAACATCTTGAATAGAAAATCTGTCAAATGTCATATCTTTATATTTCAGAGCCTGCAGAACATATTCCTTTTTATTAAAATCTTTTGATGAATTAAGTAAACTTTTGTAATGGTCCTTCCACATGTGGGCAATATTGTGTTTGCCCCTTACACCATTTACAGTGTCAGCTACACACATATTACTCTGATTCAACTTTTTGATTTCCTTCCAAAATTCTGTATCATTTCTTACTAACAATTTATTTGCAAGTGAGTCAGCATCCTTCTTATTGGAAGATGCTTTACATTTTCTAAATACATATTTAAAATATGCTTTGCTTTTTTTCATATTTTCGAACAATATGCCTTGCCGAGGTTTACCTTGATCACGCCAGATTAAATAGTTCTCCCTTGACTCAGCATGAGCAACCTTACAGTATTGATTCCAACCTGTTACGTGTGCATGTTTACATGATCGGTTCCCAAGAACAAGATTATCACTCGCTCTTTTAAGAGCATTGACAATATCAGAATACATTCTATATATCGCATTTTTATGAGATTGACTAACACAATGTGGATTATCACAGAGTATCATTTCATGGTTAAGCTCCACCTGTGACAAAGTGTCTGAAGTAACATCTTTATACATTTTTAACTCATTACTAGACAGAGAATCCCATTTAATCACCTTTGACCTGTGAGTAATTTCGTTACATACAGAGTCACCAGTAAACACATTATCAACATCAATGGTACACAACAACGGGTGGTGATCAGATGATACAAATAATTAGCACTACCTGTAGAAATAATATGATCTATCCATGAGGTCGACTCATTGGAATCGCTAACGTATGTATATGTATTGTCATTACAGAATTCAATATCAGAAATAATTAAACCTTCCTCTGAACAAAACTCTGATAATTCCCTACCAAAGCGGTGGTTATGATCAGAAACATCTGCATTAAAATCACCAGTGATAATAATATATGGAGAATCAGCATCGCTAATCATACTGCTTATCTTCCCCGTTTTACATAAAATCAGGTAAGTTATATCTGCAACAAAAGTGGCACATTTAAACATTCACAAATATTAATTTCTTCTAAATCAATCTTAATTTCAAACATCATAAATCTTTCATCACAGTGTATTTATTACCTTAAATTTTGGAGTTTTTTTCCAGGCAACACCCACTTATCATCATCATCATGATCATCATCATCATCATCAATCATCATCATCATCATCATCATCATCATCATCATCATCATCATCATCATACACATCAAAGAACGCTCATTACTCATCATTTGCAGGTCAACATCATCATCATCATCATCATCATCATTCATCATCATCATCATCATCATCATCATCATTTGTTATCATCATCATCATCATGACCAGTCAAGACAAAGGCGTATCATCATCATCATCATCATCATCATCATCAAGTTCAACATCATCATCATCATCCATGTTTGTTGACAGAGCCTTCGTCAAACCCTGAAACAGCTAGCGGGTCAAGAGCTTTGAATTAGACCACTTGCCAACAATGACCAATCGGACAAAGTGGCTTTGTAAAAATACCCTATTAACCAATGAAACCGTAGTAGAAAGCATGTTTCTTTGTGTATGCAGCCATGTTTGTTTAAGGACAAGGTCAGAAGGTCAATGTCCTGTTATCTTAAAACCCCATTACTGCGCCACTGTCTAACCATCTGTAGTACCACAGGACCACCTTCACTATGTCATCATATTTGCAGCATTATCGCTCATTGGGTTGTTGAAGACATGTGATCCTGATAACTGGCAGGTTCTGATAACATCCAGCGGTCATGGCCCGGTCACGCGTTCCAGTCGTGCAGAACAGAAGGAGGAGGGTCCCAGGTCTACTTATCTACAGCAATGCTCCTACACAAAATCAGATAAGTTATCACTGCAACAAAATGGCATGTAAACATTCACAAATACTATCTTTGTCGAATCAATCTAATTTGCAAACATGGACATCTAGTGATGGAAGCAAGTGTATTACCTTACAGGACAGGGAGTTTTTTTCACAGAAGGATGGGACCACCTCCAGTCTTCTATGTAAAACACCACTTTCATCATCGACAGCTGATGAACCATTACCATAAAAGTCATCTGATATAGTAGATAAAATACCAAGTTCACATTTCAGAAGCCATGTTTCTTGTAAGAAAATAATATCACACTGGTTACATAGTTCTTGAATTTCTAAAATGGAGCTCTTAACATTTTTACAGTTATATGAAGCCACATTCAGATTCATACCAGATATTTGAGTATCCATAGTGATATATTAAACATAAAATTAAACATATTAAAAATTCAACATAAAATTAAACATAAAAAACAAAACTATAATTAAAAAAAGGACTAAAAGAAACAATATTACTTAATCGAGTCTCAACAAACCTCTTAAGAAGAGTACCCTTGGGCCACATGTCCCCACATAATAAAGTCTTTTGTATCCTGCGATCACCTTGAATATAGAAGGAAGAATATGAGCCGTATTTGGCATGCAGTTTTTCAGGGCAGAAATTCAAGTCAGTCTCACGCTTGACAAGAGTTTGTACTTGCAAAGCCTAAGTCTTTGGATCCAGCCTGGTGATAAAGATGCCAGTCACTGCATATCAAACAGGTTGGATATGACGTAAAATCTTCTATTCAAGAGTGCATTGGCGTGACCCATCCATGCAAACAATGTACTGCCTGTGGTCACCCTTTTTCTACTATTACACCAGTCTATTACCATTGATTTGGTCTCGCTCCAGTCTGGTTTTGCGCAGATACATGATCCCTATGCAGAGTTCGGGTAAATGCTTGGTGTGTTTCATTGAAGGTTTCATTGCTTGTGGTGTTTCCCTTTGCAAGGGCCTTTTCTCTCTCTTCAGCAACAATGTCCCATTCTGGCCGTATCTTACAGGCATCATTCATTTTTGGTAGACAATCTTTGAGGTTTTCTACCGTATAAAAGTTGTTCTGGTGACAAGTTGATATCTTGCAATGGGGTTGATATCTTGCAAATGGGGTGTTACGATGTTGTAGCAAAAGTATGATTATGGCTGTCTGTATTTGACACCCCAGACTCTTAGGAACGTTGAAATTGCGTTGATGAAAAAAGTGGACCACCATCAGTTGCAAGTTCATTAGGTACTCCATACATGTGAAACAGAGTTCTGAAGTGTTTAATAATGCCAGATGCATTACAATTGCCTTGTTCGCACTGCACAATAATCACCCATTCCGTGCTCTGTCAGCATACACAATGATTTTGACCATATAACTTTAAAAAAGTCAGCGACAACTTAGTCAAAAGGATATTCTGGAGTAGAAGATGGTATCATGGGTTGGCTTGGCTGCAACAGGGCCATCCTATTAATGTCACACACACTGAGCTCTTCATGATGATATAGCAGCATTTATTCCTGGCCAGAAAACACTAGCCCATGCCCTGGCCTTCATCCCGGCCACACCTTGATGTGCAGAATGAAGGAATCCAGCACTTCTTTACGTAATGATTTTGTATTACTATTCTGTTATTATATAGCAGCACTAAATTCACCACAGAAAGCTTATTTCTATGTTTCCAATATTGTTCTAAAAACTGTTGCTAGACCTTTGTTTATCTTCAGGAAATCCATCAAGTGTTGTTTTCATAATCATTTGACCGTCTTCGTCATTTGCTGTTGAATGCTTTTACTCTATCCAATCTCCAATATAAAAAGACCGTTAGAGAGACAAATTGCTGAAGGTGTACATCTTTACAATATGGATGCAAATATAGTAATGAATAGCAAGCTTGACCATTACCAGCCGCCATCAGAAGACTAACTTTCACTAATGCATTACCATAATTTCATTAATTTATATATTATCAGTATTAGTATTATTGTAGACCTGCTTGTTTCACCCTATATTTTTATGTATTTCATTATTATGTAATGTTTATATATTTCTATTTTGATCTCTACCATAATAGTCATTATAATGTTGAGCATAAAATCCCCTCATGGGATTCGTTTACATATTAGGTTTTCTCTTCTAATTTATTTTTGTAAATTACATTTTATATTCTGAAGAGTACAGAAGTCGAAAACGTTTGACAATTATTTTGGACATTTTAAGTTTTAGTATATCGTTTGATAAATTTAGAGCATAGTTTTAAAGAAATAAAGACAAATAATATGATTCATCTATCCAACGTGATAGCTTGAACGCCAATAGCGTCAATGTATCCAGCTCCTGACATAGGCAAACATTGTAGCTTCTGTCTAATGCTCAGATTCCACACAGTTTTCAACATCATTCTCACATGATGAGCGTCTAATCAGTCATTAACACTGAACCCACACTAGAGGTTGCAGCGGGAGCAGGTATCTGGACCAGCATGGCATGCCCCTGCAATATGCCTGATAGAAAATTTGTATAACAACGTCATTCCTTCAAATTGAACAGCCATGTGATTTTTATCTCTTCCACTGCCGGTCTTGAAAAATAAATAACATAATTTTTTACAATATGCCGGGTGGCCATTTGGAAAACGCAATACATACCCGAATACGGGGTTGATCTGACTTGTGTCCTTGGACAAATCAATTTCTTTTTTCTCCCTTCCAAAGAAACGGCCCCTTGGGGAGGTCTTACTGGATATCCATAGCTGATGCTCCCAAAGGCACTGGAAGCTGTGCCATTGCTATCTGTGAAAAGCAATATCCTATTGTTGGCCTTGTCCGACGCCCCCGGCCTGGGTTCCGGGCTGCTCACCACTGCTCCAGATGGTTGTTACACCCCTGGGTTTCACGAGATGGTGTTCACCTCATGAGGGGGAGGACTTCGCACCAGTGCTGACACGCGTGTGCTTCAGGCGTCACCTCCAAACAGCCACCTGGTTAGACCATGAGCGGAAGGAAAGGCCACAGGCCAACCTTGAGAGACAAGGAATGAGGGCCTATTCCGAGGAATAGGTCCAGCATTAGACAACCCTACTTGCAGGAAATTGCGCCCATCCAAATAATAGCAACAAAAGCCTATCAAGGTGTGTGTAGCTTAAAGGAATCTAACCTACCCAGTGCAACTTATACTAAGGGGGTTGGTTTATAGTCTGCGACCATGCTACAATGAGTCTCGCACTGGAGGCCTACTTTACGAGTTTTGCCACACACTCCCCCAGTATCCATGTGGGTGGCCGTTTCCGCTTATAAGGGAAGGAGACATCCATATGGACACACTTTACACATAGTAAAACAAGTAATCCGTAGTATCCAGTAGAGTCAGTTCGCGCGACCAATCCGGTGGGTGCCAACTACAAAAGTTATTGGACAACCCCCGTGAATCCAGGCTGGAACCTGAAACAGTACAAGGG
>JAGTTF010001200.1:0-11020 GCA_019095985.1 Streblospio benedicti | reverse complement strand
TTCAAAAAAGGGACGAAAAGACCATCTAACCACAATACACAACACAAACATATCTGTATTACGTAGATTCCTTACCAGAAAACACATATATTGAATAATTTCATGAATTGCAACCACTACGTCATGTACCCATGTTACTTGGGCCAGAAGCTAATGATGTGGCCAGTATGACCACCTGGTCCTTCTCAGGTGCTCTCAACCTTGCTCCACCTACGGGCAGGACACTTCAAGAAGATTTTATCAGCGACTAACCTCGAGATTGCTAAACTATATGTTTAATATTGTCTATGTTCTATTTAACATACTATATCTGCATTGCTACTAAAAGTGACATCCTTGAAATTCAACACTCCATGCGTTAATTTGATTTTCTATCTAATATTACGATTATGGGACCTCCTTTCTAGCATTAATCAAAGAGAACAAAAAAAGAAAAAAAAAAGGGATATACATTTCATATTTCGGCATGCAGCATTGACCAACCCTTGACCTATGGGCAGTATTGTTGTGATATAGTCGGAGTCCAATAAATGAAACAGGTCTCAGTGCAGGCCATATGAATGTTAAAATACAAGTATATTGAAGACTTACACGCATAACCCAACACGTGTCTGTGTTAGGCCAGAAGTCATAAACACAGGATGAGGTCAGTGGTCATGGCATATGACTGAATATGAGAATACGTGTGCAACCGACCCTTGCTGGTGTTAATCAGTTGTCAGATTATATTCGTAGGTATTGGGCTTTTCAGCTCGAAGGGTGGTTCGTCCTACAGGGGTTGTCATGCCCCTAGCTAAATGTATTCTACGCGGCACATCCGAGCTCGTGGCTGGCAATTTCATTTCCGCCATATGAAGTTGGGTGTGCACGCCCATTCATTTCACCCATCCGTAAGCCTCGAGGGAGCATTCTCTTCCCCACCCCTTTACTTAACGGTGTCCATATGGGAGCTTTGCCCCCACTCGTGCAGCTACCTGACGCGTGATTGTCACTGTCATCAGGAGTTGCACACCAACCGACAAACCAGGTGGACAGTGGGGGAGAGTCGTATGTTACTTCAGGCGTCTGGCAGCGCAATTCCCGCGGGTGATTTTATCAGTGGACCTCTGCGCGCTCTCGTATTCTTCCATCGTGGACGTGACACCAGATTGTCGAGGCGGGACAGTCGCGTCTGTCGCGGGCATAGCCAAAAAGACAGTCGTGGACGGACTTCACAAAAGACTGTCGGAGTCAGCTCGCAAACATCCTCATGACAGTCGAGGCGCAATGACTTATATCTTCATGTCCAGGAGTACCGAGCTCAACCAGCACCTGAAGTCGAACCCGCGGCTATGTTATGTAATAAAACAATGACTTGTATCTTTCAAATGCTGCCATGTTGCTTAAATAATAATAACATGGAGGGTCGATTGCTGTATAGCTGAAATAGTTCGGGGATGACTGAAATTTAAGTCAAAACACTGTTTACACACAGGGGAGTTTGATCATTTACCGTCAAAGATATAATGTTAATGAAACATGACCAATTATTATATGGTATATATGCTGAGTTAAAAGGGGGTCTGGCCACGTTAAAAAAAAAAGAAGATGATATGTATGCATGGGATTGCTGAATTTAAGGGCCTTGTAATGTGTTTGTAAGGTGACAATGGTCCACGAGTATCACGTTCATTGCGTTTCAGTTCACAAGTGTCAATTCGTAAGTGTTATTCCCCACTGTTGTAACCTGTTGAGGATACAGTTTTGACGCCTTTTCAGTTCTCTCCATTTCAATAGCAACAAGAAATTTAAAAAAACCTGTTTTGTCTTTCAAATCATTGAACTCTAGACTTATGGTGCAGAGCATATAAATTAGTATACACGGCTGGAGCTATCAGATGAATGTTCGTGTCTGGCGTTCTGATACACTAATCTTTCTGCGTGTCACCTGTTATTTTCCATTGGGAATTCACTTACTAAATTGTTGTGTTACTCCAACTGCAGAAACGGAGTCTAATTTCCTCTGTGCCAGGATTATGGCAATGATGGCTTGATTTTGTGGTGGTGGAGCCAATTTTCATGGTCAGGACGATTTAAGTCTGTAGTGTTTATTATATTTTATCAATTAGCACATTGGGAGTGTCGATTCATTCTGTTGCATTTAAGAGAGGTGCGAAATATATACATATTTCAACAATTGGTGATTGCATATCAGAAATATTTTAGCTTACTCATGGTATGATTCAATGCAAATAAAGTCTAATAAGTTATATTGACTTACACACACTACTCATACAAAAGGAAAAGAATAATGATACAAACAAGTCTTATGGCATTATACTTCAGAATTCTGTTGATGAAAACAAACATAATACACTCCATCATCTGTATACATAGGTATATTTGAAGGTTAATTAACTATAATCGTGTACATGTATATTTATGCATACTAATTACTAGTAATCGCAAACCGAGCGGCTCACCCCCACACCCACTAAAAAGGGGAGCGGATTCTATAATAAATTAGAAAACAACAAATGATTTGACCACTACACCCCCATTTCACATTATCATCTCTACCGTATATGTCATATTCGAATTGCTGATCCAGTGTCTTGCCCCAATGAACCAAATGTGTGTGACTTCTTGCCTGATTATGGGACCACCTTACTTCTCTTACAAGCTCCTTCCACATACTTGCTCTTGGCAGATCCAGGATTTTCTTACATTTTCATTGTCTGTCGCCGCAAAGCCCAGTCATGACAGCGGGGGATGGGGCTACAGCTCATCGTGAAAAATAAAGCTGACAGTATGACAATTCCACGTCCATAAAAAAAACCAATTGGACAGTCGGGGGAGGGGTACAGTAGGAAAAACTTCATATGCTATACGAACTTAGTTGAACAACGCCAGTGCTCGTTCCCCGATTGAATACAAATAACGCCGCATGTCTGTCCCCTAAGCTATGAGGTGTGTCCCCCGCCAACAAAGAATGAAAATTTAATCATTTTGCGTTTATATTATATGAGATATGGGTGATTGACGGAATGGGCGACGCGTGAGCTGTGAGCGTGGGTTGTAACAAGATTAGATATTCGAGCAAAACTGCTTATGGCGTGTTTAACAATCTCCATAAACCTTTCCGAAACAGGGTAAAGTAATAGTTGCATGGGGTGTGCATGCGGTAATTGGTCTATTCGACACTCGGATTTCCTGAACGTTCAGTGTAAAGATTAATGTCAGCATGCAAGGGAAAGCATGACCTAGAGTAGGGTGTAGCTAACACAAATGAATGCTTGAATGTAACCTAAGTTGCATTGGAGGTCACCATATTGTATATATATATATGTATATAAAGGGCTATAAGGTGAGTCAATTGCATTACTGCATGGTGTTTTCGGACGTGTTTTGATGTAATGGCCCATCGCCTTACCCGCCTACTGCAGGGGCTGGATAATATAGCCTGAATAATGAAGCATGTATAGTTGTAACATTAGACAAACAATAATAATAGGTATGAACTGGGATATAAGGCTGGACACTGGGTCCCACTGAATTACCTGAATAAAAAAGGTATATGGCCACGTATGCTATAAAAAAAAATATATATATATATAATGAGTAATTAAATATATTATAACACTTTTTATCTTGCTATTACTATTTCTTTTATAATAAAAATATGTTTGTATAAGTGTCCAAGCCTAGACCAATACCCTTATTGTGTTTAAACCATATACTAAAAATGCACTTTCGACTTTAGGTAGTCTTCCGGATGGAGACCTCACCCTTGGACGGGACGCCGTCGCGTGAGCACCTAGGAAGGACCAGAAGGGATCGCCAGAAGTGTGTGATGTCATCCCATGGACAATTACATCAGAGAGTGGCACAACAAGGACAATGACAATTATAAGAACAGTGGAATTCAAAACTAACTATAAAATACAAGCGAGGACACTTTTCAATACATATATATATATGTATATATACATATATGCACATATACTCATTATTCGATGGATTAGCCTTCATAACAATTGTTTGATGTATGAACAATGTAGTAATTACTGAATGGTCTCATATGTGGGGAATAATACAATAAATTCATGAACAATGATGGGAATTTGGGGAAGGGGCTAATTGGGTTGAACGACCATTCATAAGGGTAGTATATACAATCTTCCAGGAGTTAGGTAGGTACGGAGACATAACGGCACGCTTTTATACATATAAAAAAAAAAAAAGAAAAGGGGGACCATGTCGTATATTGACCACACACGTCAATATACAATGCCTGGTAACAGGCTAGCCCCATTCCTGTTGTTGTATTATTGTTTTGGTCGCCATGCCACATGGCCCGGCAGCCGCCTGGCCGAGGGGCGGGGCTTGCCACTCACGTGACAAGCACGCCGCCTGTCTAGCACAAAACTAGCCGCCAAAACACAAGTTACACGGGTCCAGGCTGCAAGGCTGGCCCTGTCAGAAAAGACCGTTGGCGCCGTTTCGCCTTGTACCTTTGCAAGCAAAGTCTAAATCTAAATAAGTAGTTCCTAAATGCCCATAAGGGCCAACACAGGAACGGAGTGATTGCTTATGGCTTGAATGCAAGCCGACTCTTGAAGGTGGTAGCAGAGCCAGCCGAAATTGTGTTGTCAGAGAGAATTCCACTCTGGAATAGTTCGCAGCACAAATGAGTTTGAATACACCAGAGTCTTGGACCGGGTTCTGTGGATCTGATAGCTGTTTATACGAGAGATGGCCTAGAGTTCAGGGTGAGGTCCACTTCACTGTGCTTCACCTGCACTTTACCAAAATAGATGTTGTACAGCAGGGCTAGGCGCAAGACTCTCCCTTTCCTCCAGCTCAGACCAGCCGAGATCCTGTAGGGATTGCCGTAACACTAGTATGCGAGTACGATGACTTTACCCATCTTGTTGCTTTTCTCTAGATTTTTTCAAGCTTCGCTCTGTCCTTCAATTTATGAGGGTCCCATATGGGTGCTGCGTATTCGAGACCACAAGGAAGTATAGGCTAGGGCGTCTGGATTCTAATGGAGCACCCTGAGACTGACAGAAATCCCAGCTCGTGATTGAAATAGGCCGTCTGGATTCTAATGGAGCACCCTGGGAGATTCTCTTCCTCTTGATTGGCCACATAGTCCACGTGATGGGTCCAGGACAGGTCGGTGGAGATCCACACGCCTAAGTACTTGGCGGTGCTCACCTCTTCGAGGATCACATTATGTAGTTCGTAGAAGTAGTTCATTGTTCCACGCAGACCAGAGCGAGTCCGAAGGATGTTGCACTTTGTCGGGTTGAATTTCATGCCCCAGGTGATACTCAAGCTTGGAGGGAGGCAAGGTCTTTGCTGAAGCAGTACTTGGTCTCTTATGGTGTGAATTGGCCGATACAGAAGACAGTCATCGGCAAAGAGACAAATACTGGTTCCTGTGTTGAGATTACTTTCAATGTCGTTTATGAAGAGGAGGAAGAGTAGGGGCCCTAAGACGGTGCCCTGAGGAACACCAGAGTCAACACTTTTCCTCTTCAGATTTTGCACCGTCAACAATCACTCGCTGAGACCGACCACGTAGGAAGTTTCTAATCCAATGGTGAACTTCTGCACTCACACCATAGAATTTTAGTTTGTTCAGTAGACGGTTAGGTGGGGGCACAACATCAAATGCCTTGCTGAAGTCCAAGATCGCGATGTTGACTTGCGTACTATGGTCATTGAGCCTCATAATGTCATGCATGGTTATTGCTAGTTGAGTCTCGCAACTGTGTTTGGCTCGGAAGCCATGCTGAAACATACTGAGTATGCCATAGGTATCAGATGTGCACGTATCTGGGTGCAGATGATATGTTCTAGGAGCTTGCTAGTCACACAAGTCAAGGACACAGGGCGATAGTTAGCGGCCTCACCCTTAGCTCCTTTCTTGTAGATTGGTGTGATCCACTGCTCTTTCCACTGAAGTGGCACCTGACCTGTGTGTAGGCTTTGCCTAAAAAATGAAGGTAAGCGCAGCTGCTATCTCTTCTGCCAGTTCTTTCAGCAGTCTACATGGAATACAGTCTGGTCCACTGGCCTTGGTTGGGTTGATCGCTTTGAGCAATTTGAGTACCCCTTCTTCAGTTATAGTGAAGGGGCCATCGATGGGTAGTTGGGGCCAAGTGGAGCTTTGTGTCTGTCTGCTGAGTCATGGTCCCTCGTCAACACACTCTTAAATTGCTGAGAGGGATTTTGGCACGGTCTTGGGCAGAAGAGAATAACCTACCCTGGTGTTTCAGGGGAGCAACACCCACGTTTTCCTGGCTTTGCGACTTAATGTAATTCCAAAAGGGTTTGGGGTTGTCATTGTTCTCTGCTTCAAGGAGTATGTTGTTAATATGCCTCCAGTGTGCTTGATGAAGTTGTTTCTTCAAGTCTGAAGCAAAGGCCTTGTACTGTTCCCAATCTTGACCTGATTTCCTAGCCCTATTGAACATACGGCGTTTCCTGGCACATCGCCTCTTCAGTTGCGGATTGAGCCAAGGTACATCCCACCTTGACTTTGTGAATCCGTGGGGGATATGCTGATCTAGCAAGCGCTCATATTAACAACCAAAAGTTGTAATAAAATTGGAATATCACTGAACTCGTTGTTCATTAACAAAGACTTCTCCACATACACTTCCCCATGCTCTGAAACAAAAGGTTCTCATTAAAAGCCTTGCATTATGCGACAAGCTTAAAGCTTCCCGTGGGCCATGAGGTCGCACCGGAAAGGGTGAGGAGATGGGGGTGGAGTCACGGAACACCCTTCAAGGGACCGTGGACAGAAGCTGTCATCCCATGGCTCGATTAACGTCCGATCCTACATCAACAGTGCACTCTAGCAGTGGACGAGGGCGACTGTCACACCTCTTCGCCAGACGGGCCGTGCAATTTGTTGCGTGAGCTTTGTCGGGAGAGGCGTATCAGTGTCTGCCAGCAGGAGAAGATATCGGCGCGTAATGCGCAAAGCAATGGCCTCGCCAGAGGCCGCTCTAAATGTAGGTGTCGTGTAGATCTCGCGAGATCTGCACTCACAACGTGCCTAGATACGGGGGCCACCTTCAGCCTACTTTCGGATGCCGTGTATTCCAGATTACAGGATTACAGGAGCAGCTGCCGCCGCTACAACCAGCGAACCTCATGCTCACAGGGGCTGGGGGAGACGTGAAGGGGCAGTGCCAAGTCGACCTGTGAAGGGGTATCAGTGCCAAGTCGGCGATTAGAAGGTCTTGACCTTCTGCTCGGCATGGACTTCCTACATATGAAGTTGAATTGGATTGCGGGCACGGACAGTGCGAATTGGCGCCAGATGGCGATGTTTCAAAACAAAACAACGTGGATAAAATCAAGTTTGATTATTAAAACAAAATGTAATTAAATATCATTAAATATAAGTGTATTATTACTCTCAAAAGACGTGCAAGCACTTGGACAAGGATGCACAAATAATGTTACAATGATATACACTTCAAACAGGAAAATATTTTAGGTATTGCTGTATTCACGCAACGTTGTGTGGGCGAAAATAGAAGCGTATTAAAGAGCTCCCGAAGGTTTGGTCATGAAAATAACCTTCGAAGGTTAAGGCGGACGAACGAACCTTCGAAGCTTCGAAGCTTCGCCCCATCCCTACTATTTTGCCACAGAAGCTGTGCAATGGAGAAGGTCCCGCCAACCCAGGTAACCTTAGACCTATACAACAATCATATATACATTTTGTTATTTTCATACTTACATTATCCTTTAATGGAACTGATTTTTATCCTTTGCACAAACAGGATGCACTACTTCAACATGCTCTGCGGGTCATTTACCAAGCTGGGGTATGGTGCACGAGCCATCAGGCACTACAGTCATTGCCATCTCCAGAGACTTTTGCATGGACAAAAGTGTGTGGCAAAATGGTTACAGACCATTATGGATAACCATACTGGAGGTTTCCTTTGCATGCAGACAATTGATCAGATGTGGTGCAAAGGGAACTGTACCTCATGCAAGTGCGGCAAAGCCAGCCTAAATTATACACGTCTTTGCAAATGCAAATGTGCTAAATAAATGAATAAATAAATTCATTATTAGCTATTTTTTGTCTTTCCAACCTTCTAAACCACCCAATGGTTTCACATTTTAGTTTTGTACCATCTACCATTATTTGTACCACCATTTTGTAAATATCGAAATAAAGTCCTATGAAAGATCTTATTACGACGGCCATTTTTGGATTTAATATGAGGTAAATATGTATCTTACAACCTTAATTATGTTTCTCTTGAGTCAGTTTAACCAAAGAGTAATGTTTGACACCGCAATCAACAAACAATAACTAATAATGCCGGACTATGATAGTATACCAGGCCAGATTGCTAAATTATAAGCCTTTGAGGCGGCCATTTTGAATTTTTCCTTATTTCTCGCATATATTTATTCGGTCAATTGGGCACCACTTCTAATATTAAAAGTTACATAAAAACCTAAGTCTGTGCAAAATTTGGTGCTTTTTATCAACCCGGTAAAGGTATTTTCATTAAGCCCAGTAGATGCGTGCGCCAAATGCCGGGCGGTAGTAATTATTCGGACGATTGATAGAGCGTAATACACAATGCTCTGTTAATATTGATTTTAAACAAAAGCAATCTTGAAAGCGACAGAAAATGAAGGACGTTTTCAAATTTGAAGCTGTATGCTATAATTTTTTTGAAACAGATTTGAAAAGCGAAAGTGTGCGGCAATTGGGCGCATATAAATAAAAGTACAAAAAGTAGCGACAGTATGCGATTAAAGCTGTATTTTATTAGCTTTGATGTTTTCCTTTGGCCTCTTTCTACTGTAACATCTATAAAAAAAAGTTTGTCGTTATATACAATTACCTTTCTTCATATTTCAATGAGGAATTTGGAAGTTTATATGACTTTTACATGCTTTTGTCCGAATAATTGGTCCATGCATCTGGGTGCTTTGTTTTTTGACAGCCAAGCATTGGATTTGATGATTACCGACGTCTGCCGATTTGACGATAATTTTCGTGACCAGATTGTAGGCTCACAATAGCATGAGACTGCAAATGGGATAGAGGAAACACTAAGCTTTAAGATGACACTTAAAACATATTTATTGGCGTAGTATTATGTGACAAATTTGACTTCTAAAAAGAACGTTTTTGTGGAGAAACAAATGAGGTTCTGTGTTGCATTTACACCAGCAAGAACTGCCGCCATAAGACATTATTCACAGTAAGAAATCGCACCTCACAATCTCATAATCGAAACATCTATATATGATTTATGCAAGAGGGTACTTGATATACATGTGGTTTCTTTTGTTTTTTGTTTGTTTTTGAAATTGCCTTTACAGTCACTGTCCTGGGGATTATTGACACTCATTGACCATTGAAAAAATTGTAACAACAGACTATAACAGCATATTAGATCACATTTATACAAACATCCAAACGCCAGTTATACATCTTGGAACTTGGGAGTCAGACTATAAACCTATCTGGCTTGAAATTGAAAAATATGTTTGATTGAATGGAACCAACAACATTAAGAACACACTGTGTTTTCGTGTTTACACACATCATCAGTTTGAATGACACAACATGAATGAAATGTACTCGGTAGTATATTGGAATACAAACATTTTATAAGATTAATCCAGTCACAAGACAGATGTTATTATAATCTGCAGTCGTATAGACTTTGTTAAAGAGAACAGAACTATTACACTGTAAAAAACTAATAGTAAGTTCCCTGATCCTATACTCGTCCTCAGTATTGATGGCTGGTCTGCAGTGCCTTATGTTGTATGTAAACCGCATCCTGTGTAAAGATGCATCTTTACCATATGTAAAAGTGAATCCTTATTTTGGGATGCACTTTTACATGTGTAAAAACATCCCAAAATTTAGGATGCACTTTTACATGAATGAAACCGCATTCCAAACTAAGGATTCGCATTAGTAGTAGGGAGGGAGTATACAGCAGAAGGTGTCAAATTACCAAAAAGGAGTATACGGCAGAAGCTATTAATCAAGTTAATGGCCTTTTTGACAGCTCAAGGTCACCCTACACCTCTCCCCGATATGGCAGAAGTCGTAAACCATCACCCCCCGTCAACGACCGCTGGTCAGCGCTGAGTCACCGCTCGCTCGCTCCCCGATAGAGCAGAAGTCGTTAATCAAAGGTCGAGCGTCAGCAGACGGCCACGGTCCGTACGAATAGCGAGTCCCCTCGTATCGAGACCCTACTGTATCACCCACCAAAGGCTCGATAAATATGAAAGCAAAAAAATATAGATCAAAATCCGCGGTCTAAAGCAGAGACACCCTAGACCTCACAGCGCGCATAACGTCCCACCCCCCTCGTATCGAGACCCTACTGTATCACCAAAGGCTCGATAAATATGAAAGCAAAAAACATATCCGGATCAAAATCCTAGGCACGCCTCTGGCCCCGGATTAGACTAGCGGCTCACCCGCTAGATGATGATACGTAAGAATCTAAACAAAATTTTCTGCACATCAATTATTAGGTAGGCGTATATTTACGCGGGTTATCCGTTAATGTAGCCGGATTTGAGAAGCAAAGCGCCAGAGATAAACTGGCGTTAATATAATTTCACCATCAGCGTATTCTCATCGAATGAAACGGGTCTCACCGGATTAGACTAGGAGCTCAACTCATCTCGGCCGCACGCACTGACCACGGCCGGCTCGCCTGATCATAACTGGTGACTCCCGCAGAGCCCTGTTCGATAATCTAGATTATGGCGAGACGACTCTTATATTTAATGAACGGACCACGAAATATTACGTCTCTCTTCAGAGAGGCCCCAAATCCTAACGGGCGGCCCCGTACTCTCACTCCAGAGAGGGCCCCGCGCGCATCCCAACGGGGGGTTCCAGTATTTTACGTACCCTATCTCCGAAGAGATAGGGGTTAGGTTTGTTTTTGGGAAGGGGGGGCAGTGGCTGTCTAAAGCGTCTCCAAACTATAGCTTTCTTCAA
>JAGTTF010001199.1:0-22900 GCA_019095985.1 Streblospio benedicti | reverse complement strand
CCGCTTCCCAATCACAAATTAAAGAGTTAGAAGGAAAATTATTCAGTACAGTCATGTATGCAAAACATAATCATGATAATATTGCATCCCTCTTCGAATTCTGACTACGTTCAAAAACAACACGTACGCCAATTTCAAAGACATACTGGCGCACGTCAGCGCGACTAACACCGCTTTATTAGCCTCAATCAAACGAATGGATAACCTGACCACCGCCGTGTCTGCTATGATGGATCACTTGGATCTTATAGACGACGACCTCTTAATTATCAGATCCCACGACCAGCTAATCACCACTACTCAAAGGTTGATACAACAAGTATACACGATGTCAAATGCCCTGATGGACCTTAAGATCTTTAGAGAACAAATCCAGCTATTGTTACAAGGACGTCTACCACACAAGCTGGTAACTCTATCAACCATAGACTCGGCAGTCAAGAGACTCAGTTTATCCTTGGGAAAACACAATCTGTCCCCCCTACCCGCGAAAAATAACAACCGCTACTTCTATAACTACGCACATGCCATCGGATACGTAGCACGAGATGCCCTTATAATGACGATAGAAATACCTGTGTTCGCCCCGGATCACGTCATTAATGTACATAAAATAAAAGCCTACCCAGTACCATTACACACACAGGCAGGAAATGATCCAAATAACACGTCTTTTTGCTTAAAGTGGACAAAATCATTTATAGCATTCTCACGAGATAAACACACGTTTGGTTACCTCTCCCAGGCAGAGTACTCTGCGTGTGAAAATATGGATTTCATTTGCCCGTACCCATCATTCATGTACAGCCATAAGACTACGGATTGCATATTTAATATTATGGTAAACCACAATATTCTGCCGACATGTGAATTCTTAACAAAAACAACTGCTCCCTATCCAAATATATTGCAAGTAGGCCATTCCAAATATTTACTCCAAAACTTGGAAAGCCCGATCAGAGTTACATGCGAAAACAAGGCCGACACTTTTCACAAAATAAACTCACATGTCATTCTCTCTTTGTCTTGCGGCTGCTCACTGCATAATGCCGCAATTTCCATCATTCCCCACCCAGAAAAATGCAACAATATATCTCAATCAGTCCAGCTAAATTATCCCATTAACATCGCCCAATTCTGTACCATAAAAATACTGGGACTGACACAAAATGTCACAAACGCAAGACAGGTTGTTCACAGTGAGCCTAAGCTTTATGATTCCATAAGATCACAATTGTCAGACAGCCATATCAAAGCAGACGCCCCACTGCAATTAGATAACACCAATGATTTGGAGCCTGCACTGTTCACCCTGAAATTCGAAACAGATCTATCGGAGATCGTGGCCTCAGTGGCGTTGATAATTTGGAACACATGTTTAACTTTTGCCGTCTTAGCCCTGTTCCTCAAATTCAAAACAGCCACTATGCTAGCGCTTGCAGCCACTAGTGCGGCCCAAATGGAGGCATACGTCATTAGTAACGTAACACCACCAACACCAACAGATCCCCTTACCACCCATGCGGATACTATTGCAAAATGTCTGGTTGTCATCACCAGTGTAAAACGGTAAAGGCATAGCCCCTCTGGTGTCAGTGCATGTTAAGAAACACCACCAATCAAGAGGCCAATTGTATGCGTATTGTATTTTATTGTATTGACGTATTAATTTGAAGAGGTAATGTTGCTCTGGTTGTAATTGCATTCATGTTCCCGTATGGCAATAATATGCGTCTGTAATGGTCTTAGCAAGGCGCATAATTTTGTGGAATTGTGGGATTTTTAAAGCAAAAGTCAGTCGGTGTAAAACCGAATATTTGCGTATCGTTTGAGTTTGTTCAATACTGCACACATAATCACAGTGCAATCACAATGTGATATTATTTGTGGCTAATTTAATTACTGTGTAGTTTTAATCAAGATTTCCATAATATTTTAGTCAACTTTTAACAGTTGAACTTGAATAAGTCAATGTTGTTCTAGCGATGCCGTGTTCTTTGAAGACTTCTGATCTAGTTTCACATGCACACAGCATTGAATGCTTCATATCAAGTTGAGGCAAGTTTAAATTGGGCATACTGTCTGGTAACCTTTGTAATACATGTTTGTATTATACAGTAGGACACAGTATTCCACCACTTCTCAAACACTACAAATAAGAAACACCTTTTCTTAGCATCTTTACTTAAGTGTAGTATTGCTTCAGCATAACATAAGCAATATGAACATATTCTTTGGTCCAGAAACTGCCATGAATGACATTACTATACTTTAATTTTAATTCAACAAATGTTTCATCTTTGAAGAGCACATTCTGCATGTTAGGAGTTTTCCACAGTATTGGGAATTCATAAACAATTTCAGCAAGGTCATCCAATACAAGATGAGTTGTAGCTATGTCTATCATACTCAAGACGTGGACATCTTTTTTCCCTTCCATGTTGTAATCTTGAACAGTGAATGTCTTTGTGTTCACCCTTCCCCAGTAGACGGCACATCCAGTCTGGTAACTGTAGTTGTCTCCTTGATTTAGTGGATAATTATCGTCAAAGATAAGGTGCACAAACCCTCGCTGCCATGCTTCTATGCTTCTTCGAATTTCATTCTGATGGTCATCAAAGAATACCAGAGTGCGAGTTTTATCTATACTTAGATGTTGCCAATCAATTGAGTTGAAGTCTTGATAAGGGCGTGCGTTTGAATGCACAGATTTATCCGTAAAGTAGATGGTATCATGGTGTGTGTCCTCGTACCATGGCTCTCCTGGTTTAGGGTCAATGAGAATGAGCTGTGCATCAGGGGCGGCCTGCCGAATCAGCCACGTGCCCATGCCGTGCCTAATGCCACTCTCAATGATGTGACGTGGCTGCAGGTGCCGGATGAGGGCGAACAGGGCAAACTGGTGGTTGATCTGGGTGCCCATTACATTTTTCCGAGGTCGCGTTTTATAAACATTAAGGAATGTATCAAATTCTGATCTGAGATGTTCTTTGCTAAAAGGTGCATTGCCTTTCATACAATCATTTCTATAATTAACTGCTCTGTTAAATGTTCTCTGGCTATTTATTCCCCCGTAGTGTGATTCTTGATTTTTGTTGAAAATGGTAATACTTGTCATGTAGAGAAATAACATGATGAATAAGCATCCACATAGGCATTTGGATATAGTAGAGCATACCATTTTCCCTATTTTGTGGTCATCTAATTGCAACTTATATAGTATCATTAGGAAGATTACCTTGTAGAAAAAAACTATGATATTCTTCAGTTTTACTCCAAGTCTCCTCGTTACAGTGGAACAAAATCCTTTGATGAACAAAAATCAATTAACTACACATTTGTAAATTTTGTCTTTATGAAATAAACATCTTGAAAATTAATGTACACACGCTAGTCTCTGTACACCATTAATTATCTTTCAATCATATGCGAAAGTGAAAAATAGGGTGTATAGTTGTGCGTGCTCATGATCTGACCATTTTTACCCTGTAAGCATGTTGTAAGAACTCTTCTCAGTTTTTTTTAATCATTTATTAATCTTTTCAACAATATGGAAATTTAAGTATTACATACGAAATTATCAATACAGTATTCATTTCATTGACAATGCATTGAAATTTCTAAATGGTTTTTAATTCTTTTTTTTTAAAGGAGGCAACAATGCAAAAAATAGTTTTAATGCAAAAAAAGTTTGGGGTCAACGTACAAACTTAAGAGATATTACATATATAAAAATATACATATTATGAACCGGGAGGACTTGAATGTATAGTGAATGCTATACTTGTCAACATGTTTATTTTGAATTTTCATAAAATCTATTCACATTTTTTTCTTGTTATACAGCTTCAATAGTGATCCCTCAATCAAAACATATTCATTTATGGATATAAACCAGTATATGTATTTAATACACATGGAAATAATATGATTCCATTTTTTCAAGGTCGCCGATAAAAAGTCCTAATCTTTGGCAAAAATGGGCTATATAAAATTTTCTAACATTGACAACTTTCCAAAATTGTGCTATATTGTACAGCAAAATACTCTGATCATATTGGTATTAAAAAACTTGGGGGTCAACGTTCATTTTAAAAAGTTCTAGCAACTAATGCGTTGGTGTAAATTTACAATATTGACCCCCCAAAAAAACATGAAAATTTACAAAGGTGATATTTTCTGTCAAAATCAATGCTTAATGGTACATATGTTTATGTAATACAGTTCTAATATATTTTACACATGAATGGAAGGAATCACTGGAAAAAATTATTCAATTTAGCATACACTTAATCAGTTGTTTATCAATGCAATTGTACAGAAATGTCAGACTAAAGATGGTGCATAAATATCAAACTTAAGAATGAAGGCCATTTGCATTCCCATAATTTATATCCATCTATTTTTTTTGCCATTTTTATTTATAAACTTGTTGATCAATTGTTAATTTATAGAAATGTTATTTGTTACAAAGAAGCTTCTTTTTTCACTGAATACCATTTGAAATACTAGCTTTCGTTATACATACAATGCAAATCAAGAAAATCTCTGTACACCATATAACTTTAAAGCCTCACATAATTTGCTAAAAGTCACAAAACTTACTTCAGCAAATTTTCTTTTTCAAAATAGGCAGCAATATTTTCTGCAATCATTTAGACTTTGTCACCCTTGGTTTGCCAATGCTATTCAGGTCAGAGAACAGATTTCAAAGTCCCCCTACACCCCCTCGTTTGAAACTCAACTCCAAGTGCTTTAGTGCTAGGCCACTTTCTCCTATTTTTGTCACAGTTTTTTGGAAGTATATGCCTTTGCATTTTCCATCCTCCTTTGTGAGCAACACTTTGAGTCACTCTATGTTGGCCTGACCATCCCCCGGGACCATCCCTTACAGTGTTTTCTCTCTCCACAACACTGTTCAAGGTGTAGGCATGCTGACTGAGCTCATCATTAGTAGGTTGATCTTGATGGAGCATATGATAAGAGCCTAGCCCAGGGAGCCTAGTAGGCAGGCAATGTGGGGGAATTAGCTAAATAATAGTAGTTCCATCCATGATGTTCTTATCTTGAGTTGACTGGAAATCGTAAACACCTGTGTAATCAGACTTATTACACGATGACAACCACTGCATATAAATTTAATCCGTGGAGTATAGGTTAGGGAATGATTAACAATCAATTGTAAATAAATTTCACAATTATTTTCTAAGTATTTCTTGATTTTAAATCTTGGCTGTGACATAGTTTTAGCAGCAGTGCTTGAGCGATATTACAAGCGCAACAACAAATAGCGTATGTTTTTAAAAAAAACACACCGAGTAAAAAACACACTAATACTATGAATTTCCTCTACTTTTTGATCATAGATGTTTTTCCATATGGTAAAATTATTATCAAAACTGAACTCATGTGAATATATAGATTCCATATTACCTCTTTGTCTTACTTTCTTAACCAACATCTTGTATAATATATTACTCTTACAAATCTTTAATTCTATATATCCTATTTTGTACAAAATATGTGTAAAAGGTCTTATATTAACAAATGGCCCAATGGTAATGTACAAATTGTACATAAACAACTGGTTGCTTATTTGAATTCTAATAATCTGTTATATGAGTTTCAATCTGGATTTCGTCAAACTTTTTCTACTGACACTGCATTGACTAGTCTCTCTGACAGGGTTAGACTGAATATGGATGATGGCCTCTATACTGGGGTAGTTCTCATTGATCTTCAAAAGGCATTTGATACAGTAAACCATCAAATTTTGACCACTAAATTAAAATCCATTGGTATGGATAACACAGTAGTTTCATGGTTTCAGTCTTACTTGTCAGACAGGCAGCAATTTGTTAGTGTCAATGGCAGGGTCTCAGCATATGGGAGGGTCACGTGTGGTGTTCCACAAGGATCAATATTGGGTCCACTTTTTTGTTTACACTGTATGTAAATGATATGATTCAGGCAGTCACATGTGATCTTTTTCTGTATGCTGATGACTCTGCTTTAGTTGTCAGTGGCACTGACCCAAGGCAGATTGAAATAACATTGGCAGAAACTTTAAAATCACTTAGCTATTGGTTGGAAGAAAATGAACTATCTTTACATTTCGGGAAAACGGAAAGTATTTTGTTTGCTACTAAAACGAAATTGAGTAAATGCAATAGATTGAATATAATGTGCAACGACAAAGAAATTGAGTCAAAAAGCAGTATAAAATATTTAGGTGTTATTTTTGATCAGGATTTCAGTGGGTTGTCTATGGCTAGCTTAATGTTGAAAAAAATCAATGCTAAATTGCAATTTTTGTATAGAAATAATATGTATTTTGGATTTAAAGAGAGAAAACTATTAGTTTCTACTTTAGTACAATCTAATTTTGATTATGGCGTCAACAGCGGGTTTAGAGGGTTGCCCCAAAAAGTGAAAACAAGATTTCAAACAACACAAAATAGGCTAATTAGATACATTTTAAACTATGATGGAAGGCACCACCTTTGTTCTGAGGATTTTAAATTAGTTGGATGGTTAAATGTAAATGATCGAATTGAATACTTGTCTTTATGTTTAATGTATAAAATACATATCAAAAAGGCTCTTGCATATTTATGTGATGTTAAACTTGTGAATCATTCATACAATACTAGGAGGAAAGAGTTGTCGTACATTGTACCAAAAGTTAAGTCCCATGGACAGAAAACATTAAAATATTGTAGCATTAAATATTGGAATAGTCTGCATCTACCAATACGAAAGTCAAACTGTTTGGTGTCTTTTAAATCAAAATATAAGAAATATTATATGGACCATTTTATAAAAGAGTAATAAGAATATATTTGTTAAAAGGTTAATCATTAGTAATGTAATTATTATGTTCTATGGCACCAATTCTAGTCAGTTGTTTTTCCATGTTTTTCACCGAGGTCCACTATGGAAATAAGACTCTCCATTTTAAATGGATATCTTTTTAGTGTTCCTTGTTTGTCACATGGTTCTTTTTTTTATTATATTTGTATACCTCTATTCAATTTTACTTCTATTTATATATTTTTACTAATCTTTTATTTACTTTTGAATCAATATGCCTGTGATAAACGAAATAAATCAAAAATAAAACAAAAATGTCTAATTGTATAATTCTTTTCATGACACAATTTTTCACAATAAATGCATCTTTAATCATAATTATTCTGTTAGATGTACATTCGAGTAATTCTACATCATTTTCTATACTTCCATCAAAATTAATAAGATCTTTATCAGTCAGTGTTTATATATTTTTATTTATTGTGTTTGATTATAATATGGGTGACGTATAGTAAATGTATAAATTTGCTGAGTATAATATGTATTGCTGTGTATAATGTGAACTTGCATATGTATACTTGAAGTATTATATTGTTTTACTAGTTCCTATGTCTCTTGTCCATTCTGTGCATTTCTGCATTGTTGGACGTACCTTCATCGCGTTCATATGTTGTGTCCATATGTTGTGTCTAATAAAAATTATATTACAATAGTCATCATCTTTACCTGATTGGCGTGGTGGTGGCGCGGTTGAACTCAACGCCCAAGAAGACCAAAAGAAGAAAGGTATACATTTTCATATGCTCACAAAATGGCATCACATCGTGCACCAAAGCAATGGTGCCTCACCAAATCAGAAACAGTAAATAGCTTCGAAACATGGTGGAACAATCTCACCTACCATCTTTCATTAGACGCAACATTCAAAGATATATTAGATGCAACATGGAAGTCTAAGAAAGAAGACACCAACCGCGGTTTAAAAATGATCCTGAAAGCATAGCCAAAGAAATACGTCGAACAGCCGCACAAAAAGCAGCAGCACTTGACCTAATGTTAGGACAGATTGCAAATTACTGTCCTATAATCAGCAGAAACACATTCTTAAAGAAATGCAACAGCCTGAAACAAATCTATCAAACAATTAGACAACATTTCGGTTTCCAAACATCTGGCGCACAATTCATAGATTTTGTTGATATAAAGCTTGAACCAGAAGAACGATATGAGGATTTATATCAAAGAATTGTTGAGTTTATCGAAGACAGCCTGCTCACTACTGAAGGTGACCTATATCACAATGGTGCAAAAGTCTCAGAAGACGAAGAACTTAGCCCCACATTAGATAATCTTATAACGTTGACATGGCTGCAGTTAATCCACAAAGATCTGCCTCAATTAGTTAAACAACGATATGGAACAGAGCTTCGGTCCAAAACACTGGCCTCAATCAAACCTGAGATCAGCCAAGCAATGAACAGCCTAGTTGGAGAATTGTCAAATGGTGAACCATCTATTTTTCGTACTTTCACCTCACACAAAGATAGAGTTAAGATAGATAGCCATAACAGAAAACAGTGTCCCCTCTGCAAACTCGCAAATCGCCCTGACAGACACTTTCTCAGCAATTGTAGTTATCTTCCTGAAGCTGACAAGAAATATGTTAAAAGAGCCCGAAGTCGACAAGTAGATTTCACTGAAGACGCTCACAGCCAAGAAGACTCTGACTCTGAAGAAGAAGGTAGATTTGAATACCAGTCATGTAAGAGAGTGAACATTACGCAAAGTCCATACATCGACACCCTGTACAAAGGCAGAAAAGTACGTGTCACTATTGACAGTGGCGCGACAGGTAGCCTCGTACGTTCTGACGTTGTAAAGAAGCTCAATCTACCAATATTCCCAACTACCCAATATGCAAGTCAAGCAGATGGTTCTTCCGCTTTATCCGTACTTGGAGAAACACGCTTCACGTTGTCCTTAGACCGTATGAGTCTCCCCTTCGAAGGCCTTGTAGTCCGCAACCTTGATGTAGAAGTTTTGGGAGGCATGCCATTCATGGAGATTAATGACATTTCATTACGCCCTTCTCGGAAAGAGGTTACATTTAGTGGAGAAGAGACTTATACCTACAAGAGCCAAACACCTAATCGTAGTAGTCATCGAGTTCGCAGAACAGACATCCTTCGTGCACCAAACAACCCTACTACTGTCTGGCCTGGCGAAGTGTTAGAAGTTACAGCCCCGTCAGATGACTATGACCACTACATTCTCGAACCAAAGATAGATACCTCTAATGCAAGGCGCATTGAAGTGCTCTGGCCTAACCACATAGTCACGGAGAAAGTCAATGGCAAGATCAAGATACCCAACAATACTACCGTACCACAGACACTCATCCAAAACGAACACCTCTGTCGTGCTATTCCTCTCGTTTCACAAGAAAGCCTAGATACAACAACACGGACAGCCTCAAACAATGTCATGGTATATTCAACTCCCATATAACGAGGCTAACATTACACTAGTGTCAGAAAAAAATAACCTTAAATCATCACGGCAGCAATGGAGGCACAAAATTAATAAAAAGATGGTTCTTCCCTTTATCATGACAATGCTAAGGAACAATCCATAATTTAAACAAGTACGAATTCCCCTTGCAGTAAAGACATAACTTTATTGTATAAAAATATTAATTATCCTAAATTTGGTCCATAAGTATAAATGTGACTTCAGAAATTATAAGGGAGTTAGATACCTCTATTGCAAGGCGCCGCTCAATCATAATTTTATTAGTTGATTTGTTTGATAGGCCATGTCTTCAAATAACTAAAAATCGGCCCAAACACATACCAGTTGTTCATTCATCTGTTAAAAGTACAATTGAAATAATAATTTCCAAATTGTTCTAATTTAACAACTATTTGAGAAGTTTGAAACAATGTCATGTCAATATTCAACTCAGATAAAATCAACCAGGATCTCAACTATTTTCAAAAGATTGATATTGAGACATTTTGAGCGCTACCAAATGCCGGACCATTTAAAGCAGTTGTAAATATGGGTCCCGTTAAACCACCGCAAAGAAAGGGCCGTGTGCCTCAGTATGCTCGTAAAAATCTCGAAGAATTGCAGAACAAGTTCGACAAATTACTCCAGCTCGGTGTATTTAAGAGACCAGAAGATATCAGTGTTGTTGCTGAATACAGTAACCCGTCATTTCTGGTAACAAAGAAGAATGGCATAAGCAAACGTCTTGTTACTGCATATGCAGACGTTGGGCGATATTGTAAGCCGCAACCTGCCTTGATGCCAGACGTAGACTCCACGCTCCAACACATCGCTAAGTGGAAGTATGTAATCTGCACGGATCTCAGCAACGCATTCTACCAGATACCACTGTCAGAGGATAGCATAAAATACTGTGGAGTCGTTACTCCGTTCAAAGGAACTTTAGTGTATGTTCGATCAGCAATGGGTATGCCTGGCAGCGAGACCGCACTAGAAGAGCTGATGTGCCGTATTTTAGGCGAATTGCTGTCAGAGGGAATCATTACTAAACTTGCTGACGACCTTTACTGTGGCGCAGATACACCAGAAGAGTTACTGAGGAACTGGGAGCGAGTATTAGCAGCATTACAAAAGTGTGACATGAACCTAGCTTCAAAGAAAACCATTATCGCACCAAAAACTACAACCATACTAGGATGGCTGTGGGAAGGTGGTACGATATCAGCGTGCTCACACCGTATATCCACCCTTTCATCTTGCCTACCCCCAGAAAGTGTCAAAGGGATGCGATCATTTATCGGCGCATTCAAGGTACTCTCTAGAGTCCTCTCAAAGTGCTCCTCATATTTAACCCCGCTAGAGAAGGCCATCAGTGGTGCTCAGTCAACAGACGCCATAAAATGGTCTGAGGAACTCAAAAGCAGCTTTATAGCTGCACAACAGAGCCTGAATAACAATCGTAGAATAACGTTGCCTACACCTTCAGATCAGTTATGGATCATTACTGATGGCTCTGTTAAGCAGCAAGGCATTGGTGCAACCATGTATGTACGTAGATCAAGCAAACTTACTCTGGCCGGGTTTTTAGTGCCAAATTAAGAGACCGACAGGTAACTTGGTTACCATGTGAAATCGAAGCACTATCTATTGCAGCATCCATCAAGCACTTCAGCCCATATGTGATCCAATCCCACCACAAAACCTGCTTGCTAACAGACAGTAAGCCGTGTGTCCAAGCATTTGAGAAATTGTGTAGAGGGGAATTCTCAGCTAGCCCACGAGTGACAACATTTCTTTCAACAGCTAGCAGGTACCAAGTTTCCATACGACATATCAGGGGAGTATCAAACTTACCTGCAGATTTTGCAAGCAGGAATGCTAAACCCTGCGAAAACCAAGCTTGTCAAATTTGCACCTTCATTATGGAAGAAGAAGATTCTGTTGTTCGTGCTGCAAAGCTAGAAGACATTATACATGGTAAGGCAAGATTACCATACACAAACAGACCCGCTTGGTCAGAGATTCAGGCTGACTGCCCTGACCTGCGTCGCACTCGGGCACACCTACTTCAAGGTACAAGACCTTCTAAGAAACTTACAAAAATTAGAGATGTGAAGCGTTATTTGAACGTGGCATCCTTATCTAATGATGGACTATTAGTTGTAAAAAAAACTGAACCACTCGCTTCATCATATGATCAAATCATTATACCTCGTCAGGTGACAGATGGTTTATTAACAGCGCTACACATTCAATTAGACCATCCAACGTCTCATCAGTTGAAATGTGTTGTTCAAAGACACTTTTTTGCATTAGATCTTGACAAATGCATAAGCTTAGTGACTGAGAACTGCCATTTGTGCACAGCATTAAAAAGCACACCTACACATCTCACCAGTCAATCTTCGGAAGATCCCCCTACTGCCGTGGGCATATCCTTCTCAGCAGACGTTATGCGTCGGAATAGACAACTCATTCTGGTAGTAAGAGAAAGTGTCACTTCCTACACAGCATCTAGTTTATTAAGCGGCGAAACCCGTGATGACCTAAGGGATGGCTTAATCAGGCTGTGTTTACCACTAGTACCTCTAGATGGTCCCTCAGCTGTCATTAGAACTGATTCTGCACCAGGTTTTAGAGCACTCACCAATGACGAACTACTCATACGCTCTAGGATAACCATAGAGTTGGGACGCATAAAGAATATCAACAAAAACCCTGTAGGGGAACGTGCTATCCAAGAATTGGAGGGCGAGATAGTTAAACAATCGCCTGGAGGAGGCATGATAACTCAAAAAACACACTTGCCTTTGCTACTGCTCGCTTGAACACACGTATTAGGGGCAGTGGTCTTTCTTTCTCGCGAGATGCTATATCAAAGGGACCAATATAGCAACGATCAAATTCCCATTGTTGATCGTGAATTGATTCTAGATAAACACTCAAAGCGATCATACAATCACCAGTATAGTGAAAATTCCAAAGCTCGTGGAAAACCGCAATTGAATAAAGCACAATGCACCATTGGTGACTTGGTATACATCTACCAAGACCGCGACAAAAAAAACAAAGCCAGGGATCGATATCTTGTTGTGGGTATAGATGAAAATTTCTATATTGTAAAGAAATTTGTTGGCAGTCAGTTGAGAAAATCTTCATATCGTGTAAAATATGATGAGTGCTACAAGGTTCCAGGATCTATCAAGCTCTCAGTGCAGGATATTTTATGTGATGATGATGAAGATTCAAACATTCAAGATTTACCTCAACCTGCGCCCATGATGCCTGATATTCCCCATGAGATATCACAGCCAATAGTCTGTGATGATTCAATGTTAGATTTACAACAAAATGGTGCTGGTGAGGAGCAACTTGAAGACATGCACAAGGAGAGTGACTCATATAATTGCAATGACATTAGCACGCCACGCAGATCTAACCGGATACGAAAGGCCCCAGAAAGATATGGAGTTCCAGTGTCACATTAGTTTAGTGTTTTGTGTATGCTTTATATTTCCTTCTCTGCTTTTGTTCTATAAATGTTGTTTTTGTAATTATTTCATTGTTTCTCTTATGTGCAATATACAGAGGAAAAAAAAGAAAGAAACCACGCCAGTATGTTGCTGAGTATAATATGTATTGCTGTGTATAATGTGAACTTGCATATGTATACTTGAAGTATTATATTGTTTTACTAGTTCCTATGTCTCTTGCCATCCTGTGCATTTCTGCATTGTTGGACGTACCTTCATCGCGTTCATATGTTGTGTCCATATGTGAAAGTCATTTATTGTTTACTTGAGTAACAATGTATTAAATGAAATACATTTGAGGCAAATAAATATTTGAGGCTGTATATAGGGCTGTGAGAGGGTTTTTACTTACTTTTGTTTAAATACTTAGGCTGTATATTGGGCTGTGAGAGGCATTTTTTATCAAATAAATGCATTTGAGGCTGTATATTGGGCTGTGAGAGCCACTTTTTACTTACTTGTGTATCAAATAAATGCATTTGAGGCTGTATATTGGGCTGTGAGAGGCATTTTCAACTTACCTGTGTATCAAATAAATGAATTTGAGGCTGTATATCGAGCTGTGAGAGGCGTTTTATACTTACTTGTGTATCAAATAAATACATTTGAGGTTGTAAGTTGGGCTGTCAGAGGGGCTTTTTACTTACTTGTGTATCAAATAAATGCATTTGAGGCTGTATATTGGGCTGTGAGAGGCGCTTTTTACTTACTTGTGTATCAAATAAATCCATTTGAGGTTGTATATTGGGCTGTGAGAGGCGCCTTTTGCTTACTCGTGTGTCAAATAAATACATTTGGGGCTGTATATTGGGCTGTGAGAGGCGCTTTTGAATTACTTGTGTGTCAAATCAATGCATTTGAGGTTGTACATAGGGCTGTGAGAGGCGCTTTTTACTTACTTGTGTGTCAAATAAATTCATTTGAGGCTGTATTCAGGGCTATGAGAGGCGCCTTTTACTTACTTGTGTGTCAAATAATGCATTTGAGGCTGAATAGGCAGTGTATGATGATAGGCTAAAATTTGAAGTGGACCACAGGTCCTGTTACTCCGTTTTTCAACGGGACCGCCAGAGCTTTAACTGGACCACAACCTAGAACAGCGTTAAAAAAATGCACCGGTCAAGATAATGGATCAGGATCACTTGTGATTTGCTTGTTTTAAAAGAGGAAGACCAATACCATGTACATGTACAAAGTTTTATTTAAAAAATATCAACAAATTTTGTACACATTGTTATCACTTAACCCATCTATTTAACCACACTCAGTCATGCCAGATAGGGCGGTGGGGGGCCTGGGTCGGGGGTCGTTAAACTACTCATATTTTCGCTCATATAATATTACGTTTGTGAGGTTTAAACGAATCGTACATGACTCCACTTATTACTGAAAACTAACCTAGTTTCAGCATTTACAACAGTCTGCATTTCGATGTCTTTACCGATTCGTCGACTTTTAATGCGTTTGGAAAGTTGATTCCAATTTGCACCCAACGCGCCAATAGATATGAGAAAGATGGGGATTAGATATGGGGCAGACATTATTTTTTATTTTGAGGAAGTGTACAAGCTCAAGCTTGCGTGCAATACACTCCCTTCACACAAAAGTTATATCATCTAGTCTCATCCTCAGCGGTGGTGGAGGGGTCAAGATAACGGCTTTATTGTGAATTCACAATCTATATATTCATTTCTTTAAAATCACTCTCTTATTACACAAATACGGAATTGATACACCGCTTTCCAAACTTTGTTTTATTTTTTAAAAATTGTTGTTAAATGTTTTCATTTTATAAACAACTAATAGAAAGTGGTTATTCTGTCATTTGACTGCAATAGTTAATCACGATTTTAAAAAACTAATTCATAACAGTCTCCCATAACGGCCTCCCTTCCCCAAATTGTTTTTATCACAAGTTTTAGTTATCAAAATTCGTTTGTGAATCAGTCTCAGAATGTCACTAAATTTGTGTTGTGGCTAAATTAACGTTTGTCGCCTACACAATAATTACGAATCATTACATTGAAAACATAAAATCAAATATTATTAATAAATATTCATCTGAAATGCAGAAAGTTGATTCAGATTGTCATTATTGATGCTGAATAAAATCTTATTTTTAATTGAAATTAATTCACTCTTGTTGTGTTAATACTTACACCAAAAACACCATTATCAATAGTGTGAATGAAAAGACCTATGTATAGATCTCCATGCTATAAACGAATGTGTTTGCCAATTCGGAATCAGATTTTATGTGAATTGGTGGACGTGATTCCGAGTTTGTGGGAATATGATCTATTGGTCTTGTGCAGAGTACTTTGGTGCTTGTATAAGGACAATCGCCAATGTTCGTGAGCTAAACCCGATTTAAGAAAAAAGTTTGACATATTTCAATCATATAACGCGATCGATATGAATTTAATCATTATACAAAAATATGACTATACTAAACAAACTTTGATGTTTTCTTACATGAAAGGATGCGACACATGCTGGCACACGATCCCATGAAACTTTAGCAGTGGATCCATACAAATAAACTTGAACATTCATACATTTGGTTGGACAATATAAATTAATCAAACTCAAGCAGAGCAAGGTACAATTTGAAAAAATGACACATGCAATTGCAAGAAAAAATGTGGACTTTGCCCGTTTCTTTTTTAGACATCACGTGATTGATGTACTTAATTATTCAGCTTTCATATTGATACGTAAAAAAAATTGAATATTGAGAAGCGAACTAATATTAATTGATAGACGATTGGTGTTACAGTTTATTGTTATTATCACGAAATTCAAGTTGATGATTAATATTCTATTCTATTCTATTTTATTGTAGTTTACAATAATAATTGTAGAAGTCGCTTTACCTTAAATAGTGTTCACCATAACCAATTCAACGTTATTGTGATCAGAATTATTACAACTTATTTCTGATTCTTCGACAGAAGACGATCTTGAACACATTTTAAGTATGAATCCAGTCATTATAATTAGTGTGACAGAACATATAACAGTTATTTACACCACAAAATATGTTTTATAGATTGTTGTTTCTAAACTTGACAACACATTTGCTGACTCAAACGTGCATGATTGTGATTTGTTATTATTGTTATTACTAGTTTGTGTGAAAATATCAAAAGCTGGATGAATGGTAGTGTTGATTTGGTCTGAATGAAGTAGTGTATCCGATAGTTGTCAATAAAAAAGTTTTTTCTACTCTAATAGGTAGATGAACTTTATCAAACAATCGTTCAAATACAGATTTATGAGATAAATTCCTGTCAATATCATTTTCTTTAAGAATGTACAATTTTGATGCAGTCGATGCTACTGAATGGTATATCACAGATAATGATGGTAACCGGTTACAAAACACAATATCTTTTACACAACAGCAATCGTGATTGCAAAACAATAATGTAGAATATCCATTAGTTGCGGCAAAATAACAACTGATAAGTAGAAGAAATAATAAAACCATCTTCACAATTCATCGAACTGTTTTGAAGTGAGTTTGTCGCTTCTAGCTTCTATACGATTTGATCTAGTCTGGAAATGAAGGTTAATTAACATAATTGTTGGAGTGAGTCGAGTTGGAACATTGTTTTCAAACGAAGACTGTCCAGAATTCATAGACAAAAATCAATTTCCATCTTCAGAATCTGTAATTGGTTAGAGTATTTTCGACGCATCTTACCAGCTTTTGATTTTGCATCTTTAACACGGTAATTAATAAGAAGAGAGAAAGAAAGAGAGAGAGAGACCATTATGAAAATAATTTTTTATTCGCGGTTATAACTATAATCACAGCATGCTTCACGGATTGCTTTCACATAGTTTGTTCTTAAAAGTAAAAGAGAAAAAAATCTTTGAAAATAAATAAATATTAAAGCTAAAGCGTTACAATGAATCGTATATCTGCAAAATAAGCGCGGAATTCTGCTCAACATTTATGTTGATTTGTTGCTGATTGTCAATTTGACAGTATGTATAATTTAACTGATATTGTGTTTTGTTAACGATTAAATTCGTTTTTTTGGGTGAAGGGGCGTATTGCACACAAGCCTATTTCTGGCTTGTACGCTGCCTCTATATAAAAACAATGTCAACTATTTCCATATTTCACACTTTCGTGTTACATGTTCAGTTATTAGATGTGTGATAATCTGAAAGAAATATAACATCACTTTCAATCGCAAATTCGCATAAACACGGTTTATTACAACATTATTCATAAGAGAGATAGTGCACACAAGTTTAATTTAAGCTTGCACACTTTCAATGTTAATTATTGCAGTAATTCACTTTTAAATGATTAGTTCGTTTACTCGTCACATAAAGATTGACATTCTATTAGAAGACCATTTTACTTTCAAAACAATGTGAGCTCGCTATGAATCAGTTTCTTTAAAATCGTGATTATAACTATCGCAGTTGAATGTCTAAATTAACACTTTGTATTAGTTGTTTATAAAATGTAAACATTTTACGTTGATTTTTTAAAATTGTGTGAAAGACTGTCGATGGATAAGGAAACAAATTTTCATTAGATAAATGACGCGATAACAGACATTTGTGATGATTAACGATTGTCTTACATGTGTGGCAAGGTTGCTAGTTTTCTTAAACTCGCTACATTTATTTGGAGGGCGATCTGCAGGTGTTGCATGTAACAGAAATTTTTCTCGATGCTAAATGTCTTTTTGATGGCGCTAAATGTCTTTTTGATGGCTATTAAGAGTAATCAACTGTGTTTAGTAAGCGTGACGTCTTCATTGCACTTACACGTTTGCAGTCATTGAGACGGTGTTAATATGTTAAGGTCATGGAGCATTCTTTTTTTAATCGTTTTGTCACAGCAATTTCTCGATGCTAACTCGTTTTTGATCGCTATTAATTGTGATCTGATCAAGCCATGGTACGATCTTTGTCATTCATTGACTGTGTAGGTAATGGGTTTGAATGACCTTTCATCTTTCTCAATGTTTGTGTAAATGTATGGAAAGAAAGATGCACCTTGATTGTCCTTGAGCTTGATGACCATCTGAAGCTGTCGACAAACCCGAACTTTTGACTGGAGCATTTCGCTGCACACAGGTTTTTGTTGAATGCAGGGGTTTAATTGGTCGGGTTACGTGTCCCTGAAGCTTGGTGGCCTTCTGGAGAGGACAACTAACTCGACCTTTGACTGGAGCATTTTGCTGCGCACAGGTTTTCGTCGAATGCAGGCGTTCAATTGGTCGATTTCAGCATCCTTGATGCTCGAATACCTTTCTGAATCAGTGGTTCAACTTAACCTTAACCTTTCACCCTGGATTAACCATTAACCTTTGACATGAGAGCCAAACGGTGGGAGCCAAACGCTTCGCACACCTTTGCACAATACACTACTTACAGGCTTGTTGTTTGAATAAGTGGTCAGCAGTGGTCAGTGACCTTATATAACCGTGTCTTCTTTGTTTGACTTTTATACAGGGTAGCACGAGAACAATGAAAGTGGTCTTGTGACTATACTAATTTGTTAAGCGACGGTAGACAGGTGCTAGTTAGGTTACCAACACTACAAGACAAAACCATTTTTTGTGACTGTTAAAGTTCAAACATGTTCTTGTTTAGGCTTAACACTTCTAAAATAATGCGATGATAAGTTTGAAATTACAATGAACTTTTTTTGACACCAAAGGTAATATTATTTTCCATTTACAAAAGCCGAATGACACCAAAAAAATATGATACCCCCATTATCGCCAATGTCGGCCTAGTCATAGAGAAGTACTGTAACTCTTTCAATTTTTATGGCTTTTTAATTTCCCGAATCATCCCCAATACGAGAATTTAGCGAAATTAAATCGCACGCGAATGTTTTAGGGTTACAGTATGTTCTAACGGGTTGATACTAACCCGAACGGGACTAACCTAATAAAACATGCCATGTAGGGTAGAAGGTGGTTGTAAATGTATGCTCGTTATGAATGTAACTTAAAATGCTGCTAATAAAATCTCAAGTGATCATATTAGTTACATACAAATAACTGAAAAAATAGCTCTGAAATTGCACCATTTGTGTTGTAAATTCTAATTTTGGCATGTCCCCAGAATCCCCCCCCCCCTCCCCCCCTCGCCCCCTCCCCCTCCCCTCCCCCCCTCCCTCCCCCTCCCCCTCCCCTTCCCCCTTTATACTCACTAACAGCAATCTTCATTACTCGTTTGAAAATTTCTTCATTGATGGTTACAAATCTCATAGCATGACTGTCTTTTAGACCTAGAATAGGTGTGAGATCTTCTTTAATGATCAGAAATTTGATTGAATAGTGGCGACCAATGAGCATGTTACATATAGTGTGTATACAGGAACCCAGGGCTGTAATGTTCTTACCATTCCATGGATAGAGTGATTTCTTTACTGGATCAAGGGGGATATTTGCAGGGTGATATTTTGATGGTAGAACATTGACAGAGTCTCCTGTGCTGACTTGAAAGATGACTTCTGTTCTGCTAGGTAGAAGCAGTCGACCACTGATGTCTTTGCTGGTACACTTTGATCCTATGGAATCGACAATCTCCTCATCTGATTCCTCAAGTGGCATATTATGTGGATCAGCATGCAGTGAATCTATTTGGCTGTTGTCTTAGTCACGTTTCTCACACATTTTAGCGAAGTGATTTTCCCTTTTGCACCGGGAACAGGTTTTTTCCAATAGCTGGACATTTTCTTTTAGCATAGGTTGTTCATGTCCGCAATATTTGCACATTTTTGTTCCAAAGTTTGTATTTGTACTAGACTTTCCAGCTCTTACCTTGTTTACAGTTTCACTCTGCCTCTGTACTGTATGTGCAGGGTAGCTTTTCAGCTGCACGGCAAATATCCACTTGTCAAGATATTTAGTGACAGATAATGGGAAAATAAAATAAAAATCCTCGTCTCTTTAATCATGTGCCTAAGAAGTACTATGGCTGCTTTCGTTATGCTACCTCCTTGAGCCAACACACTCTCAGATGACGTCCATATTGCAGTGCATGGGAGATAAGGTAACAGGATAAAATTATGACATGGATGTTGCACTCGACATAGCATGTAATGTTCAATCAAGCATACAGGCAGCGATGTGAGGAGCTCGTTACACAGAGGGCATAGATATTAGAGCATTAACAATTGAAAGAATCACCAATGCTGCAGTCTAATGACGACACACATGTCACACATTGATAAGAACAAATATAAATGGCTTTCCCAATGCAACAGAAAACCTACCATTAATGGTTCAGCCTTACTGGAATATTAGAAATGAACTAACATGCTCTCCAGGTGTACCACTGTACAATAACAGAGTCACAGTTCCAACATGTCTTCAAAGTGAGAAACTGGAATGCATGTATGCTGCACATCAAGGTCCTGCTGGTATGAAAGCCAGAGCCAGAGCCAGTGAACATTGGCCAAACATTGATGCTGCAATGCAAAGTACAAGAGCACAGTGTAAGACCTGTAATACTATTGTACGATCTCAAACTGCAGAACCTACTGCAATCACGCACACCCGAATACCCATTCCAGCAAGTTGTGTCAGACCTCTTTAATCTAGCTGTACATAACTACCTTGTCTATGCAGACCGATATATAGGCTGCAATCCAATTTTAAAACACCAGTGGGGAATGTCACCTACTTGTGCTGCTTAGTACATTTTGGTGTACCACAAGAACTTGCCACTGATGGTGACCCACCATTCAACCCCACTGACTTCAAAACTTTCTTAGCTACTTGGGGTATCCACCACCGCGTTTCATCATCGTATTACCCTCAAAGTTATGACCGAGCTGAACTTGCTGTAAAGACATCAAAGAGGATTTTAAGAGATAATAGTTACAAGTGCAGGAGGTGATATTGACAATGACAAGGTAGCAAGAGCCCTTCCCCAAAAAAGGAACACGCTAGTAAACAAAATAGGCTTATCTCCAGCTCAAATGCTTTATGGCAGACAATTGCGGGGCTGCTTGCCTACACCGGTTGAGGCATGTAAGATAAGGCCAGAATGGAGGATTCTTGCAGCAGGAGAGAGGACTGGCAAAGTGCAATATATTGTCCATTGAAAAATATAACAAATACACATGTATATAAACACTGCCAGAGCTGTAGTTACATGTAAAATGATCCATTGTAGTTTTAGCATGACAAACGTGTACGTATGTTAAAATAAAGTCTTGTAGTTAAAGACTTATAAAGTTGACAGTCCTACATGCAGACCATACCAGCTCTTAAATTAGAATATGCCCCAATGGCTACCATACTATTGGATGGTAGGGCATGGTGTCCCTAATCCTTCAAATGGCCATAGTAAACAAAACATTATATCCCTCTGTTGAAGACACACTCCTCAATGCTGGTCCTCTGATTTGCCAATAGCCTAATTCAGCCAGGCACAGGCATAATTTCTCTTTGAATACTGGGCTCACATTTTGCCTCTCTCTGTAGGTTGACAAAAATAATCAATCATATTTACGTTACTGCACCAATTCTAATACTCCTGGTTAGAGAAATAGCATGACAATATAATCCCCCATACTACTAGTACTAATTGTTAAATTTGGAGCCTGATTAGGGAGCATATTGAGCTCAGCGATTGATGTAGCCAACCATGAACTGTTTAGAAAAGTATCACTGTATTGAAATTCATCAGAGTTAAATGAATTTTTTGGTTGTTCAGAAATAAGTTGTTAATAAAAACAATGCTTAGAAATGTGATAAACCTAGTGTTAATAGTATCCGTGATTAAAATTGATTAAACAGGTGTTGTATGCCGGGTAATGCTTATAATGTATACAAAACCAGCAGCAGGTAATATGACCTGTCATTCAGTGGTGTCAATGTAGACCTTTTCCCATATAATAAAAACTGTTTGCGAAGGTTAGTTGTAATATAATGAATGTATGTCATGTTCTTTTTTGTCAATATGCATGAATCAATGCCCTAATTTTGCAGGGCAATATTCACCAAATTTGGGCATTGATTCATGCATATTGACCCCAAAACCATGACATCTTTCTTCAACCTACAAGGTACTAGATGAATGTATTAACGGGATCTTAACCTAGTCTAGTGCAAACTTTTAGCCCGACTTTATACTCTGCGGCCCTATTGCAATGAATGTGCAATGACTGTGGGCACTGTAGACTCTATGCAACCTATTTGGTTTTGTTACAGTACTAATTATTACACCATTATAGAATTTAGGTATTCTCATGCGTTAGTTATCCAATATATCTGATTTTAATCCATATTGTTATAAATATTTGTTCAGTCACCTCAATATATTATCTGACAATTATCAAAACAGAGTGTGGTAGTGTGATAAGAGATTACACCTCTAGATGAGAATGGAGTGAGTCTAGAGGCTGGACGATGGTGGTAGGCTTTGTATAAGAGATGAATGGCTGATTGTATGCTTCAGTTGTATGAATAATAAACATAGATACAAGATCCAGTAGTACGTTACAACATTGGTGTGCGACGTCGGATATTATTGAACCTTTAAATTAAGCGTGATATACAATGGAAATCACTAAAATTTGGATTATTAGGTGGTTACTTCGGTAATTTCGGTAAGCAAACTAAACACATTTTTGACCCGGACTGGATTATGACTTATGAAAATTTTGATGAAACAGATTGCTTTGTGAATAACGTAATTGGTATTCATAATGCTATTGTTAATCTTCCAAGTACACGTATAAACAATATAAAATGTACTAGGATTGATTTAATGCAATTATACTATTATGCGATTAAACTGAAATTTGCCCACAAATTTGTAACTATTATGTAGTTAATAAGTCACTTTAATCAATAATTATTCCCGACGATAAGTAAATGGCATAATCCCTGTTTAATGGAGGCAACCTCCCTCTGATAGCTCACGGGGCACTCGGCTATGCTAACCATTACAAATTATGCACACACGCGGTTGGATGTTTGATTAAATTTGTCTTATAGCACATAAATTCTTACCAAACTTCCGACAATAAGTGTAATGATTAT
>JAGTTF010001195.1:0-11597 GCA_019095985.1 Streblospio benedicti | reverse complement strand
ACAGCAATTCACATACATGTATGGGTTATAACATAAGAGATTTAGTTTAAGTTTGGCACTTCGCAGCTGGTTTCAGGGAAAGAGCCACACGGCACAGGTTCATCACTTTAATGGCTTATATGTCGGATGAAAAGCACCCACAGGTGAGGGCAAACCAGTGTTTAATACACTGGAATGTCACTGTCTACATATTGGCTGATTATTGATTATAGCAGAAAATAGCAGAAGGCTCCGATGTGTCTGGATTTTGAAACTGATGCTTCAATTGTGCATTCAAATAGTAATGAAAAGCGCCCCCAGTGAGGGCAAACCAGTGTTTTATACCTGGAAAAACACTGGAATGCCACTGTCTATATATTGGCAAAAAATCAATATTCATATTTCAGCAGCTAACAGCACCAGGCTAGACTAATGTTGCTGCCTTATGATATTGATTTTTTCCATGCTGGCTAAAGCGTATTGAATACTAGTAAAATGGACCTAATAATGGGCCCAAATGGGCCCAAATATGGACCGTTTGGGCCCATGTGAAATAGGGGTCTTGTGGTCACGATTTCCAACTGACATGCCAAATTTGAGCATCCTAGCTCAAACGATGCGACCTGTAGAGGGGTAACAAACCGGACGGAAGGAAGGAAGGAAGGAAGGAAGGAAGGAAGAGGATTGACGGAAGGACAATTAGTAGGTACAAGCCAGTGTTTAAAACACTGGAATAAGAATGTGATTCATAATGGTCAAAGATCAATATTTGACCCAAATATTGACCTTTTGGGCCCATGTGAAATAGGGTTCTTGTGGTCATCATTTCCAACCAACATGACAAATTTGAGCATTCTAGCTCAAGCGATGCAACCTGTAGAGGGTTAACAACCGACAGAAGGACGGACTGGATAGATGGAAAGACGTATGCAATTAATTGGGTACTAGCCAGTGTATAAAACACTGGAACAAAACTTACACGGACTCACAGCAGTGTAAATATTTGCTCACCTTTGCACACCTGTAATTAAAGCCCATGATCGTCCATTTATCCCACATGATTAAGTTAAGAGGGAAGCCTAATACATTTTCATCTATTAAAAAATCTCATAATCCAGTGTTTTCCAGTGTATACAGTGGCTTGTACCCATTTTCATCTAATTGTGTCACTGGCCTGTCCGTCCGTCCATCCGGTTCGTTACCCCTCTACAGGCCGCATCGTTTGAGCTAGGATGCTCAAATTTGGCATGTCGGTTGGAAATGGTGACCACAAGAACCCTATTTCACATGGGCCCAAACGGTCCATATTTGGGCCCATTATTAGGTCCATTTTACTAGTATTCAATATACTTTAGCCATCATGGAAAAAAATCAATACCATAAGGCAGCAACATTAGTCTAGACTGGTGCTGTTAGCTGCTGAAATATGATTATTGATTTTTTGCCAATATATAGACAGTGGCATTCCAGTGTTTTTCCAGGTATAAAACACTGGTTTGCCCTCACTGGGGGCGCTTTTCATTATTACATAATTCATTTACAAAATATAGTCCCACCACATACATATTTTTTCAAAAAAGAATTCTTTTAAATATTTCTAAACATAAAATATTTAGAAATGTAGGCTTATCCCTTAGGTACATAAATAAAAAACAGTCAGCCACATGTCACTTCTGTAAATCCTGCGGTTCTACCTTAGAATATTTATCAACGTCCCCCAGCCTTTTTTTTAATTTTTGTGACCTTGTATTCAATCAATTGATGAAAATTTTCTAACATCCATATTGAGATTGTGTTTTCTTCTGTCATGAACGAAATTACAATAGGTACAAGATTTTACCAAGTTTATGCCATAATCCAATCTTGTCAATCCATTTTTAAAGTGCTGACACACCAAAGATGCCTATTCCATTGATTGGGTTATAACTGTATCTACCACTTCTTTTACAGAATATTAATTCAACGTAAAACTGTTTATGCAATTTCTTGAAATCTTCAGATATCATGAATTTAATACGCATTAATACTTGTTGAAATGGGGTCCAATGTACTGTGAAACCTGTTTATGTAGGCACCTATATTTAGGGAGACCCGTATTGTATGGACACATTTCTCGTCTCCAATTACTTCAATGCCATATTGAAAACCCCTCCGTTCAGAACATCTGCCTTTCATATGTACAAAAAAAGTCTCCACATAGGATAGGTTCTACTGTATTTCCTTGTACTACCTAATGGCTTTAATAATACCCCCAGACTATTTCACTTGAATAATACAGAAAAACCACAACCATAGGAAATTTACTGAAAAGGCGTACTTCCTCCAAAATCTAGATATATAAGAGACAGACAAAGATTATAAATGACACTACTCATATAAAATAAAAAAGAAACCTGCAATTTCTACAAAATGTAATGTTAAAAGTAACACTAAACATCTTTCAAAAGGGGAATGACTGTATTCCAAGAGTGCAGTGAGGCATTAATAAAGTCTAATGCGAGGCTACCAACATTTCACAGAATCACATATTGGTTTGTCTGATGATCTGTTGGGTTTGCTAATTATCATCCTCTATTTTTTACTACTCTTTACATACTAAACTAAGTTAAAGATATGTGATGTGATGTTTTCTGGAGCCAAAAGCCTACCCAAAGTAGATAGGAATCTCCTTCATGAATATTAACACACATAATGAACTACTAATGAGCTGTGGAAAGGCCATTTTGTAATATCTGTAATAAAAAAGCTAGAATCATATTTGAAATTACTATTTTTGCATTAAAAAGATATATTCAAAAATTCTAAGGCTAGGGCGATTTAAAGAAATATCTCCTCTATACAAGATGTATTTATATCTAATGATACAGTGGTTCAGTGAATGTACATAAAAAGTGGTCATTATTTCACAAAGGATGCCTTTTAAAAACATTTTAAAAAACACGTTTATGAAAAATCATATACATCAACTAATATTTAGAAAAGTAAAAAATGTTCTTGGCTTCCCCTTAAGTGGTGTAAGTAGGCTATTACCAATTTATTTCGCAGTTATTTAGCATTACATAATTCAATCTTCGCAGAATGCAGCACAGAAAGAAAAAATGACCCATATTATGATACAAATAAGCAGGCAAATAAGCACGCCCCCAATAATGACATAAGGTGAGCTAACGATCCATCCCATCACAAACGCTATGCGTGCTGCAGTGACAACCGTGTCACAGCCTGCGGCATCCGGCCAACCATACACGCCTGTATACGTGGCTGTGCACACAAGGACAACTCCAGAACCGACCGCCCAATACACATAAGTTTTATGAACTTCTTTGAAATCTTCTTCGTTCTCACAAAAACATTCAATATCACAAAGATTGTGAAAAGTGTGAGGGTCAATTGCTCGAGAATGCCTAACACAAAGGCACCAATTGGGATGGAGGGGTCGTCAGGGCATAGATTTATGTTAATGGCGCCAATGATGATTACAGGCACTAGGATGTTACAGCATAACCCGCTCACTGGAAATACAAGATGTTTCCAGCACTTGTCAGGATTGCCGATTAGTTCCACTTTGGTGGTTAATTTGTATAATAAAGTTTCATAAATAATCAAGGAAATACATACATAAAATGTTATGTCAAACCAGTAAAGATAAGTGTACAGTGAAGGGTGGCAGAACATAGGGTCCTCTGAATCTGAAGTGGTATTGACACTGCCCTTAACACGAAAAACACAAAAACACTTGCAGGTACTATCGGCAGGGCAACTATCATCAACAGTGGCCAAACGTACTTGCCTAGAATTTAAGTTTGAAATAGTCAACACACTTCCTATGCATATACTTATTTTTCCAAAAGAATATTGACATGGCCACGCAAAATATGAGACCGAATATTCCTTGAAAAATGTGTGCAATAGGAATTCCTATTTCTATAGGACACTCGCCTATGTAAATGGAACCAATGCAAATGCAAGCTAGAGAGTAGCCAAAGATGGATAAAAGCATCAACAAAAAGGCCCTAATGTTTCCCAGATAACTATTGGTGTTGACTTCAAACAGTCTCCGGGTGTAGTGCAGGATACTTCTGATTCTTTCAAAGACGACTCACTATCACCATTTATACGTGGCGACGTCCAGCTGGGTTGTGGATGCACTTGGTTGGATGGGACCAATGGCGGGCCTTTGTTTTGTGGCTCACGTTTTGCTCCCTGTAAGCAAATCATCATAACCATACATGTTTTATGAAGTCCATGTATTGCAGACTAAGAATCATTGAACTGCTGATGTGAACAGATATAAAGGCTAATACATAACGTTACAAACAATTTAATTGAGTCGTGTTGAACAGTCATCTGCTCACGTTTGACACATTATTCTAGCCTTTGTCAACACACAGAATATCATTTAAAATATTATTGAAACGTGTTCATTGCACTCAGAAACAGCCACAGTCTAAATGTCTCAGCCTAGTGAGATGATATTCAAACTCCCGCCTGTTAGAGTCAATCTTCAATCTTCAATCTTTATTTCCAAAAGGGCCGATGGCCGTACAGGAATTTTTGTGCATTTGGGACATACCATGTACATGAATTAATAATAAACAAGTGCAATGATAAAAAACAATTGCTGTGAATTAGAAAAAACAACAACAACAAAACAACAAAAATAACAACGATAAATTAACGACGCCGACGCCGACGCCGCCGCCGCCGACGACGACCGCCGACGACGACGCCGACGACGACAACAACAACAACAATAACAACAAACAACAACAACAGCAACAACATTAAATTTTGACACCGCTTGCCCGCAAAGTATACTAGAATCACTAGATATCACCAATTGATAATGTGTTTGAATGGGTCGTTACCGTAGGCTGCTGTGTAATCTTTTGCTCTATGTTTACTTGTTTCTGGGGAAACGAAGCCAGTTTCTGCTGCTCAAGTTCTGTGACGTTCATGACCACCTGCATGAAACAAGGCATTGTGTGTTATATATTCTAGCATTTGGCATTTAATATATGTATTTTCACTATTTGTGATGGTACATGAAGTCTATGATAACCTTTTGTACATACGTGTATATACCCATGTAGCATCAGAATGCAAATAAAGCAATTGTGTTTGATTCTTTTCATGCATGCATTTATTCATAATCACTTTAACTAAGATCACGCAACCACATGTAGCATATCACAAGGCCTTTAATTTTGTTATGTAATGTTCTTTTATGCTGTGTAAATATATTCCTCATGATTTAATTTTGAATTTTTAACGGCATTTTCTTTTTTTCAGGTATTTTCATTAACGTTTTCAAACCATAGGATTTTTAGTGCAAGGCATTTAAATAATCTGAAATGATATTTTAAAAATATCAAAATTGTTTGGAAAGATAAGATAGTGTCATTTAAATATGGTTTCAATTTTAGAACAGTACAATCTATTTTCAGAACAGCTGGTCAGGTATTTTCCTAATTAGCAAGAATGAATAATTCGCACTCACATGGTATTTCTATGCAGTGAGTTCTTGAGGAAAATACGAAAGCTAAAGGCGATTTTTTGACTTTAAAATCCACACCAAATGAGTACTTTCCGTTTTTATTTTTAAAATATATCTATCAAACGTTCTCGTCCATTGAAAGATTCAAGTCACTAGTGCAGTCAATTTTAGCGCACTTAAATACTATGGCTGTAGTCTAAACTTATTATCTCAGAAAACAGTGGATTACGTCTTGTTACGCCATTATTAATTATTTAAAAGTGCATATCATAGGCACGGAGATTGACCAATCAGCGTGGGTTATTGGCAGTGATTTTGCACGGAATTAATGCTTGCGCTACATACTGCACGTTGAGTCATCTGGTCTAGAAACAAATCTAGGTTTTTGCTCCCCCTTTGTAGTATGTTCTGATTGACACCAGTGACTTTTACTTTTTTAGCTCTATATTTCTCCAAATAGATGGTAAACGACTACTTCCAGTCAGGCTACAAACTTTTAATTTTAAAAAAATAGACACAACTTTAAATAGCCTACCCCCTCTTTGGGGTCCTTGATGGCCACAGTCTCTTCTGGGCATCTCCATTCCGGTCTCTGGTTTGGTGGTCATGTCGATGGCAAGCTTTAGCTGCCATTCTTTTAAATTTTTTTGAAACGTATTATAAAAAAATTTTTTTCCTCCTTGCCTAGTAAAAAAAAAAACAAACTTAAAATTTTAAATTAGGTTATTTGGGAAAATTTTTTTACTTTTCAAAACCCCTTAAAAGTTTTGTTTGGGTCCTTTTGTTTGATTTTACCTATTTAATTTTTTTTTCCTTTAAAACTTTTTTTTTCTTTATTGTAAAAAATTTTAAAAATTAAAATTATTTTTATTACGTGCAATAGGAATCTTTATTTCTATAGGACACCTGCCTATGTAATGAACCAATGTAAATGCAAGCTAGAGAGTAGCCAAAGATGGATAAAAGCATCAACAAAAGGCCCTAATGTTTCCCCAATAACTATTGGTGTTGACTTCAAACAGTCTCCGGGAGAAAGTGGTGATACTTGATTCTTTCAAAGACGACTCAATTATCACCATTTACGCATGTGGCGACGTCCAGCTGGTTGATGAATTTGGTTGATGGGACCAATGGCGGGCCTTTGTTTTGAGGTTCACGTTTGTTCTCAAGTTAAATCATCATAACCATACATGTTGTATGAAGTCCATGTATTGCAGACTAAGAATCATTGAACTGCTGATGTGAACAGATACAAAGATTCATCACATAACGTTACAACCAATTTAATTGAGTCGTGTTGAACAGTCATCTGCTCACGTTTGACATACATTCTAGCCTTTGTCAACACACAGAATATCATTTAAGATATGATTGAAACGTGTTCATTGCACTCAGAAACAGCCACAGTCTAAATGGCTCAGCCTAGCGAGATGATATCAAACTCCCGCTTGTTAGAGTCTCTTCAATCTTCAATCTTTATTTCTGATAGGGCCGACGGCCGTACAGGAAATTTTGTGCATTTGGGACATACCATGTACATGAATTAATAATTATACAAGTGCAATGATAAAAAACCATTGCGAGAATTAGAAAAACAACAACAAAACGACGACGACGACGCCGACGCCGCTGCCGCCGACGCCGCCGCCGACGACGACGACGACGACGACGATGACGAAACGACAACATTACTAATTTTCACACCGCATGCCCGCAAGGCCAGACTCACTAGAGTCACTAGATATCACCAATTGATAATGGACAATGGGTCGTTACCGTGAGCTGCTGTGTAATCTTTGGCTCTATGTTTACTTGTTTTTAAGGAAATGGAGCCGTTTCTGCTGCTCAAGTTCTGTGACGTTCATGACCACCTGCATGAAACAAGGCATTGTGCATTATATATTCTAGCATTCGGCATTTAATATATGTATTCTCACTATTTGTGATGGTACTTGAAGTCTATGATAACCTTTTTGTACATACGTGTATATACCCATCAGAATGCAAATAAAGCGTTTTGATTCTTTTCATACATGCATTTATTACACAGTCACTTTAACTAAGATCACGCAACCGCATGAAGCATATCACAAGGCCTTTAAATAATCTGAAATGAAGGTTTATTTTAAAACCTCAAATTGTTTTGGCTACTATAGATTTACTTTTTCATTTTCAGAACAACAGCTGTACAGGTATTTTCCTATTTAGCTGTGCGTATTTGTAACTGAAGCTTTGAATCGTTTTACCTGGTAAAACACCCATGCATTTGCTGCCGATGAATACGCAAAGGCCAGGCCAGGATGTTTGAGGTTGTACATTTAATATCGGAGGAATTTCATATCCTGTCACAATTGTAATTTGCCTTCATGGTTGGTTGACATGAGCGGTTTTGTAATAATAGATATGCATAAAAAATACCCCGGTATTAGATATGAGGTCTTTTTGAAAGAACTAAGCCACACGTTGCCTAATCTTCACTGATATCCTCATCTACCATACATTGACACAATATTTCTTGGGTTACCAAGCTCTACAACTGCCTTATAACCCGAACATTGTACCATCCCACTACGAACAAATGTGATACAACGTTAACAGGTACCATTGCGTTCTTGTAGATTTTTAGGCATTGGATGCAACCTACTAAGTTCCCTTTTACAGAGAGGTTGTTTTGTTGTTGTTGTGTTTTTTGTGCTTTTTTTGTTTCTGTTTGTTTGTTTGATTGTTTTGTTTTGTTTTGTTTTTTGAAGGAAGGTGTAAATGTCGGAATTAAAATGCTTTATGCAAACAATATATTTATTTGTTAAATTGTTAAATGACATGCTAATGATAATGTATTTATTGTTTAAACACATAGTATGGTAAGTAACATACCACATTTGTGCTGAATACATCGTTCTTGTATACGGGTCACCCATTTATCTTATCCGACTCGTCCTGGTGTGATAAGGTAATGCTTTTTGCCGTATACGAGAATGAATAATTCGCACTCACGCGGTATTCTCTATGCATTGATTTCTTGATAGATTGAGTCAAAGTTAAAGACGATTTTTTTTACTTTAGTTTGACTTAGGGACCATTCAGTATTTGTGACAGGGTGGGTTAGGAGGATTTTCCAAAATTGATGTGAAAAAATTAATAGCCCCCTCAAACCTCTGTGAAAAATTGGTAACCCCCTCAATTTTATGTGACAAAAAATTGATGACCCCCACCCCCACCCCCCCGACCCCCAACAGTTAATGCATTCATCGTCGGTTAACTAAAATCTATTTGATGGATATCCATAGTACAAAAAACAGTAAATTTTAGTACAAAATCTCAAAAAATAGGGGTAAATTTTATGTGAAAAAATTGATAGCCCCCCCCTCAAAATTGTGTGAAAAAATGATAGCCCCCCCCAAACATTGTGACAAAAGTTCATGGCCCGTCCTAAAATCCTCCTACCCCACCCTGTCATAAATACTGAATGGTCCCTTAGTAACTTTCTACACATATATCTAAAATTCCGTCCATTGAAAGATAAAGAGTAGTGATGTGCTAAATATATTATGTCACAAGTACGAAAAAAATATACAGATTATTAATTATAATTAAAGTGCATGTCAGGCCTACATTTACAAAAATTTTAAGTTGAAAAAATCTTTCATCAAAGCTATTATGTCATAGGCCTATTCATTTGCTTACTTTGATACATACTGCACGTTAAGTCATCTGGTCCAGAAACAAATCTAGGTTTTTGCTCCCTTGTAGTATGTTTTGATTGACACCAGTGACTTACTTTTTTAGCTCTATATTTCTCCAAATAGATGGTAAACGACTAATTCAGTCAGGCTAGCAAATCTCTTTAATATTTTAAACAACTAATAGACACAGGTCTTGTTATAGCCTACCGTCGCATCCTGGTGCTCCTTGATGGCCATCAGTCTCTTCTGGACAGTCTCCATGTCCGGTCTCTGGTTGGGATACGGTCGCGTCATGTCGATGGCAAGACGCTTTTGGCTGCTGCACTATCTGGGAGTCGCCTTTTGCAATGCTGATGGGATTATCAATGGGCTTGTTGGCCTGCATCTGTTTTGCCATAGCCTACATAAAAAATACAGGTTTCACTTTCATAGGATTGATGGTTAGTTGTGAAAATGCATCGTCTTTACTTCTCTAAATACAACATTTGACTTCTTAAGAGGTTTTTTTTGATTTTAGAGGGCACAAAAGAGATATTAATTTATTCTCTGTAAATACTTAATTTATTTCTGTGTATGTCCGTAAAATATATAAACATGTAAAATTATTTTTACCTTCGATTGCACATGAGGTTTGATTGTGATAATTGCTAGCTAGAAGACAAGACATTGTGAATATTTTTCAAAGTTACAGTATAATGGAAAATCCATCCAGCTGTCATACCATATACTTCAGTACTTTACCACTGTAGTACGAATATGCGTGATACACTTGATCAATGTACAAGATTTCTACTCTTCTAGTAATTGTTAAAAACTAAGGCACATCTATCTGAAGCACTCCATGTATATTAATTAATGAATTAAGACATAATTTTTTTACTCACGTCTCCAAGACAGAAATTGCCTACAACCTCTCTACACTCTATTGCTTTGCCAGGGATCACACGGAGGAGGTGAATGATTAGAAGGCCAACAGCAAAGACATCGCTCGCGTTGGTGTGGATCAGGTCGCTGAACAACTCTGGCGCCTGGTAGAGGGGAGTTCCACCTTACAAATGAGGGTCCAGATCCTGTGTGTTCTGTGGGAAACGGCTTTTGAAATATATATAAGAATATATCAAAATAAATCAGTGGGCTCGTGTATGATTCAAGATGGCGTCCAAGATGGCTGCATTCAATAACAACTGAACTATTTCTATTGGCTATCAATTTAGCATGATATATAGTTGATTAGTCATCTGACCAGCGCTCGAAATTCTCTTTTTTCAAGTCATTTCAACAAGACAAGACAGAACAGGGATTTAATATGTAAAGTTCAATTTTCGAAGTGCTTTACTTACCTTTAACAGTCATCAAGTTTCTGTTGGACGAGTCTGATAAACCAAAAGTCAGCAACTTTGACAACCAGAACGGAATTTTCTGTTGCCAGTAGAACGTTTGCAGGTTTAATGTCGTTGTGTGTGATGCCATGGTGGTGAAGAAAGGACACTGCTTCGCAAATCTGCTTGATAAATCGTAACTTGATAACATCATTCGGAGGATGTTCTTTGAAATAGTTGCTTAGGTCTCCTCCATCGCAATACTTTGTTATGACCCACGCTGTGACCGTTTTCTTACTTTCATCAACAACTATTTCAAAATCGAGCAAATCAATATGTTGGGATGGTGTCTCACTCGTTCCATTGTAGACAATTCTTTACGTACATCCTCTAGTTCCTCAGGGGGTTTTTGTCTAGAGGAATGCACTTCGCTGCTACTTCATACTTGTCTTTACAGTGGTAGCCCTTAAACACTGTCCCAAAAGAACCACTTCCAAGCATTTCAGTAGCGTCAATCTCATATTCTTTTTTATCCTCATGTTGTTTTCTATTTTGAAATTTCCTTATGAAACATGAACTGTATGTATAAAAGCTATGGCAGCGTTATAATATGACTTGCAGATGAGATTTATACAAAAGTATTTAGTATTACACTTGTAATGAATTATTCAAATGGTTATGCTTCTTGTCTAGAATCTTGCTGTTGACCACCTGTATTTCATGTTGACATTTTGCTGTAATGGAAGTAGATAATTAAATCATTAGCGTATGCTCACATTACAAGCTTCATACAATGGGCAACCACCACAAACCACAACTACTTTTTAGGCTTGTCCAAGATTATATTAACATCTTTAATTTCTTGCACAAGAGTTGAAAAAAAAAATAGTTGAAAAAATATTGTTTACTGAATAGATAAATCCTTTGTGATAATAGTTTCCTGTGCTTTTTAAATTTTGTTAGGTTGCAAAAACACAACATTTTATTTCAAACCAGCTCCACGAGAAAGGCTATGTTGTGTAAAACATATTAATGGTTAAATAGTTTTGCCTACTATATACAATGTTGAATTATATTTTGAAAAAAATATACTACCCAAATTCACCCATTACAATATGT
>JAGTTF010001192.1:0-15047 GCA_019095985.1 Streblospio benedicti | reverse complement strand
AGACAATTCGAAGAAGAAAAAGTGTCTGGTAAACATATAACATGGTTTAGATGGCAAAAACTAGGATGACATACTCGTAATTGATGATTTGTACATGAGCGATTTTTACATAAATTACCCACTTGAAGCTAAACTCGATAGCCCCTTCATTGAAATAACACTGATCAAAGGTGTTGATGTGTTTTCAACCGTAATCCTGGTGTATAATGACAGCAAGATTTGCTACATTTGTGAAAAGTAGGACTCCCGTTGTGTGTCATGCATTATTATGATATAGATAGCAGAGCCATATGCTCTGTGGGACGTTGGTCTCAGAGAGGGGTTGCTTCTATAATCATGACACTTATTGACAGAAGTTTGGTAGGAATTTATGTGCTATAAGACAAATCTATACTGAACATGAATACCAACTAGATGGTGGCCTCCACGCCCTCGAAATTTAGCAACGAACGTTTATTCCCGCCCTCAGTTCCCTTTAATTAAGACTCAAATTTCTTAGAATTATATGTAGAGGACATTTTCCATAAGGTGAAAGGAAACTTCATCAGCCATAACCAAATTTCTAGACAAATATATCCATAATCCTACTGTTCTACGTTCACCATAGATCATATAATATTTTTATGACTCATAAGTAATATTTATCTTACGAAAAATATAAGTAAGAGATGATGCATATTTTGTCACCGATATTCCATTTCGAAATAGGGGGTTTCAGTCAAGTTTTGGATACACCACTTTTTTTGGGGTCTAATATTTCATCGCACGTGCTAAAACTTTTCATACCAGAATTCTAGTATTTTCTATTTAATTGTGGCATTAAAAGGATACAGAGCAGATATCACACATTCATTAATATTATGATTCCATTACATGATGTACATTCCCCATATATAATAAGTATTATCTTATGGCATATATAAGTAATATTAAGTTAAAAGGCGTGTCCCGTGTAGAGGAGAGCCACACCTCTGCACGAAAAGAACTCGCCTAGTTTGAAAACTATAGCTACTGTGATCCCTCCATTACCCTTGGCTCAGTTGGTTACCTAACCTGCCAAACAAACAAGGACCACATTGGAAATAAGCATTACTTATATATGTATCGCTTTCATGTGCTATCCTAGGAACATTAGTTCCTGAAGAATAACAAATCAAATCAAAATCATTATGTAGATATCTGTCTTTGCCAAATAGTAGCTCTAGTCTAGATTGCAGAAAAATGCATCAAATTTTCAAAAATTTTCGGGGAGATCCCCTCGCCCCACGCCCAGAAGGGGTGTGTCCCCCCTCCCGCACATACCCCCATCGGGCCTGCGGCTTTCCTAAACGCGGCGCCTATGGCCGCTTATTCTCGCTTCCGCCGAAGTTTATTACATTTAACAATTACATTAAAGATTCACTTTGACACATCAGAAGAAATGTGCAAAAGCATGATTATCGCAGAAAAAACAGGTTGTAAAAGAATGCTATTGAGACCTTATCGAATGAATAAAATTTATCCGACACGATTAAACACTAACACGTTTAAATAACAATGTAATTTAAGAAAAATGTAATATATACCTAACAAATTTTGTAACATCCGCCATAGCGAGGTGCAAAACGTCACCGAAAAAACGGCTTACACGAGAAATGATGACGTATTACAAAATAATCAATGATTAGCCTTATTACACACCGAAACATGGCAACACCGACCATACTGCGATGCGATTAAGAGTAGCGCTACACAAGCTCATTATCATAATTTATGCATATGTATGCTGGTTTCAGAGAATCGGCCTTAGTCAAGTGCGCATCGTTGTTGCAGAGTAGTAACAGCGCTTTTCGATACGCAGAGAGGTGACACAGGCGATAATAAAGAGCATTATTGTCATCTTGATCTGGGGAGTATTCGATAGATTTCTTAAAATATGTAGAATATTATGGTCTCAAAGTGTGATAATAAGAATCACCATCAATACTTTGAATAATAGAACCTTTTTAAGTGCAACTATGGCTGGTGCAGGTAACAATATATTTTGATTTTTTATGCGGGTTGAACTTTATTGTGCTGGTGTACCCTGATTTCTGGGTAAAACGCAGTATGTTGCTTTATTACAGTGAAAATTGAGAGTTTAAAGATATGCAAACATGACCTTAAATTCTCCTATGAAGTTAGATTTGGTCACGAGTTATTCTAGAATAAAATACATATATCACAATAACGACATTACTATATTTATTTATAGTGATGATAAAGATTAAATGTTGTAAAATTAAAGAACTGCCACATTTTTCAGGCCTGACGTGTAATTCAATATGATTTCCACCAAAAAACTAAAATCTCGAAAATCCCTTCTAATAGAAACATATATAAATTTACTGTGAAGCAACCTCCTACCATCCGCCCCCTCCCAACCTCACTAATACAATCATTTAGCACGAACAAAGTTCGTTGCTAAATAATTATATTTATACACAAAGCAATCTGTTTCCACAAAATTTTCGTAAGTCATAATCTGATCCGGTGAAAAATGTCTTTAGTTTGCTTACCAAAATTACTGAAATAACCACGCAATAATTCAAATTTTAATGATTTCAATTGTGTTGCGCACTCAACTAAAGGTTCAATTAATATCTGATATCTTGCACCACTTCAACTTGATGACTTAGTCAATCCCCGACATCTCCACCAATGTTGTAACATACTACTCGATATTGTATCTACGTTTATTATTCATTCAACCCCAGCATACCATCAGCCATTCATCTCTTATACAAAGCCTACCACCATCGTCCAGTCCTCTAGACTCACTCCATTCTCAGTCTACTGGCGTAATTTCTTACCACACTACCACACTTTAAAGCTCTCAACATCTTAGAGGGCCTTCTTGTCATTGCTAAGGTCATTCCAAAGCCCAATGGCTCCAGGGAAGAATGACTCTTATAGCTTTCAATCCTACAATAAGGAATGCGACATTATTCTCATTTCTGAGAATATAATTTCTTTCAACATTCAGTTGGTCCAAAATATCAATGAGATACTGAGGTGCTTTTTGCGAATAAATCTTAAAACACATAACAAGAGTTGCTTGTTTTATATGGTCAGAAATGGTGTTTCCTCCTCGCTCACTCATTACATTATTGATATTGGATCTGGCAGTTGCACCAGTTATGAGTCGCATAGCATCAATGTGGATGTTTTCTATTTTTTTGCATGTCACTGTCATAAGAACCTCCCCATACGATACACGCATACATCATTGTTTGTAAAACAAAGCTACTGTACATCACATCCAGTGTGTATCGATCCATCCTCATTTTAAGCGGTATCATGAGGCTAAGTTTTGTCCTTATTTAAGAGCAATATCTTCAATATTAACTTTCCATCTGAGATTGTTAGCGAAGCGCAGAGCAAGATATGTGTGAGATGTGACTTCTTCCACATTCTTACCCTTAAAAGTTAAGTTTGGGTAGAGCTCTGCATCATGTCTATTACTGATGGTAAGTGCTTTATTCTTTGATGTCGAGAAACTGACAAGCCAATCATGAGACCAAGCCTCTATATAGCTGCCAGATCTTGATTAAGAAGTCTAGTTGTTTCATCTCTATCATTGACTTCAATATATAAGCAGGTGTCATCTGTGAAAAGACGAATATTGCAATGCCGCTGGAGTATATACAAGATCATCTATATAGATGAGGAATAACAGTGGCCCAAGGACAGACCCTTGTGGCACACCTGCTCGTGTTTGTAAATTATTCAGATGTATGAACATTTACTACCGCTCGTTGCATTCTCTCTGATAAATAATCCATAACCCAGGCAAGCAACTGTCCATGTATACCACATCTTTGTAATTAGTATATCAAGCCTTTTCTCCAGACTTTATCAAAAGCCTTTGAGATATCTAAGAATACAACGCATATTTCCTTTCCATCATCAAGTGACAATGTGTGACAATGTGAGAGAATGTCACTTCAAGGCCTCTCACTGTATACAAAGGCCAGTTCATGAGCACATTTACACCATTGAATGAGTCAGAATGTGTAAAGATGGGCATTTCCGAAAACAAACATGAGAACGTCTATGACATACAATCAGTAAAGTCAGTAGAACCACTGCCTTTTGATTTCAGTAAAACAGAATGTAATGAAAATCAGTTAAGTCAAATCAAGAGATGTCTTGCAAATCATCAAGATGCATTTATGGACAGCTCTGGAAGAATTGAAAAGTGTGATTTGCTGCCTCATGATATCAAGCTGAAACCTGGAACAGTCCCTATTATAAAGATGCCATATAGAGTGTCGCCAGAAACTAAAGTTGAAATTGAGAAGCAAATTCAAGATTATATTGATCAAGATATCATCACACCTGTTGATAGTGAGTGGGCATCACCACTTTTTAGTAGTGAAGAAGGGGGTTAAGAAGTCAAGAAAACATTAAGCAAAACCAGGTCGTCCAGAAGTAAGAATGTGTATTGACTACAGATACTTAAATTCTCAAACTATATATTCTAAGATAGAAATGCCTAGATTTGAGGATCTAGTGGACACAGTTGGTTTGGTGAAACCAAGTTTCTTCTCTTTGCTTGATTTAAGACATGGGTTTTTCCAGCAAACTTTGACACCTTCATCAGTGCCAATGACAGCTTATGTCTGGAATGGCCAATCATATGCCTTCAAAAGGACACCTTTGGGTTTGAGTGGATCGCCAATGAGCTTTCAACGGCTAATCAATAAGATCTTGAAGCCTTTTCTTGGTGTATCAGTAGTGGCCTACCTCGATGATATTTTGATATACACAAACAAGTTTTCAGAGCACATAGATATGCTTGATAAAGTACTCAAAGCCATCATCATAGCTGGTTTGAAACTGCACCCAACTAAATGCTCTTTTGCCACAAAACAATGTGATTTCTTGGGCCATACCCTAAGACCTGAGGGAATAACCATTTCCAAAGACCATGTACATTCAATACAAACCTATCCTATGCCACAGAATGTCAAAGAAGTACGAACATTTGTAGGATTGGTCCAATTTTTCAAAGATTATGTTCCCCAGAGACCATCTCTCACGTCACCGCTCACAGCTCTCACTAAGACGAATGCTGCTTTCAACTGGACAGATGAGTGTCAAAAGGCATTTGATAAATTGAAAGAAATTTTAACCTCTCGTCCTGTGCTCCAATATCCAGACTACAACAAACGATTCTATGTGATAACTGATGCTTCAATATCCGGGATCGGTGGCGTACTTTGTCACAAAGATAATAAGGGAATATTCAGACCAATAGCCTTCACTGGTAGAGCCACAAATGTACATGAAAAGAATGCCACAACCACAGAATTGGAATGTCTCGCCTGTGTATATTGCATCACGAAGTGGGAAGTCTACTTAACAGGTCGCGAGTTCACACTGATAACAGATCACCATAGTTTGCAGTTTATTTTGGGCAAAAACAATAAACTCTCACCCAAGCTTGCTCGTTGAGCTTTATATCTCTCTCAGTTCCAATATACTATTGAATATAGGAAAGGTTTGCTGAATGGTGCCGCAGATGCAATGAGTAGAAGAGAGTATAGTTTTGATCACACTCCTGAGGATGACAAGATTGACAGCTTTCCAGACATTGCCATCATTTGTGGTGAAGAGTTTGAATGTCCCCAGGTCAATTCAGTAAATGCAGTAACACGGGCACAGGCTAAGCGCATGAGCAAAAGTGATGTGAATGATGATGATGATGATGATGATGGTGGTGGTGGTGGTGGTGGTGGTGGTGGTGGTGGTGGTGGTGGTGGTGGTGGTGGTGGTGGTGGTGGTGGTGGTGGGTGGTGGTGGTGGTGGTGGGTGGTGGTGGTGGTGGTGGTGGTGGTGGTGGTGGTGGTGGTGGTGGTGGTGGTGGTGGTGGTGGTGGTGGTGGTGGTGGTGGTGGTGGTGGTGGTGGTGGTGAGTGGTGGTGGGTGGTGGTGGTGGTGGTGGTGGTGGTGGTGGTGGTGGTGGTGGTGGTGGTGGTGGTGGTGGTGGTGGTGGTGGTGGTGGTGGTGGTGGTGGTGGTGGTGGTGGTGGTGGTGGTGGTGGTGGTGGTGGTGGTGGTGGTGGTGGGTGGTGGTGGTGGTGGTGGTGGTGGTGGTGGTGGTGGTGGTGGTGGTGGGTGGTGGTGGTGGTGGTGGTGGTGGTGGTGGTGGTGGTGGTGGTGGTGGTGGTGGTGGTGGTGGTGGTGGTGGTGGTGGTGGTGGTGGTGGTGGTGGTGGTGGTGGTGGTGGTGGTGGTGGTGGTGGTGGTGGTGGTGGTGGTGGTGGTGGTGGTGGTGGTGGTGGTGCTGCTGCTGCTGCTGCTGCTGCTGCTGCTGCTGCTGCTGCTGCTGCTGCTGCTGCTGCTGATGATGATGATGATGATGATGATGATGATGATGATGATGCTGTTGCTGATGCTGATGCTGATGCTGACGCTGATGCTGATGCTGATGCTGATGATGCTGATGCTGATGCTGATGCTGATTAAAGATTATGTTACCCAGAGATCAGCTCTCACGTCACCGCTCACAGCTCTCACAAAGTAGAATGCTGTTTTCATCTGGACAGATGAGTGTCACAAGGCATTTGATGAATTGAAAGAAATTTTAACCTCTCTTTTTCTTTTTGCTCTAATATCCAGACTACAACAAAAACAATTCTATTTGATTACTGATGCTTCAATATTCGGGATCGGTGGCGTACTTTGTCACAAGGATAATAAGGGAATATTCAGACCAATAGCCTTCACTGGTAGAGCCACAAATGCACATGAAAAGAATGCCACAACCACAGAATTGGAATGTCTCGCCTGTGTATATTGTATCATGAAGTGGGAAGTCTACTTAACAGGTCGTGAGTTCACACTGATAACAGATCACCATAGTTTGCAGTTTATTTTAGGCAAAAACAATAAACTCTCACCCAAGCTTGGTTGGGCTTTATATCTCTCTCAGTTCCAATACACTATTGAATATAGGAAAGGTTTGCTGAATGGTGCTGCAGATGCAATGAGTAGAAGAGAGTATAGTTTTGATCACAATCCTGAGGATGACAAGATTGACAGCTTTCCAGACATTGCCATCATTTGTGGTGATAACTTTGAATGTCCCCAGGTCAATTCCTGGTAAATGCAGTAACACAGGCACAGGCTAAGCGCATGAGTGAAAGTGATTGGATGATGATGATGGTGGTGGTGGTGGGTGGTGGTGGTGGTGGTGGTGGTGGTGGTGGTGGTGGTGGTGGTGGTGGTGGTGGTGGTGGTGGTGGTGGTGGTGGTGGTGGTGGTGGTGGTGGTGGTGGTGGTGGTGGTGATGGTGGTGGTGGTGGTGGTGGTGGTGGTGGTGGTGGTGGTGGTGGTGGTGGTGGTGGTGGTGGTGATGATGGTGGTGGTGGTGCTGCAACCCTCATCAGTACATTAACAAAAACACCTTAATCAGTACAATAGGGGTCCGTTTGGACCCCACGATCATTTCATGTCATTCTCATTTTAATTCATAATATTTCAGTTATAAAAATATATTCAAATGATACTTATGACTGTGGCAGATAATAATAACAAAGAAAGAGTTATGTTTTCAATATTGAAATATTTTAATGGGTCAAACTATTGAAGAAAGATTAACACAGAAATCGCCAGTTTTGATAATTTTACAATTTTTAGTCAACATATTGGTGAAACCAAGATAGAAATACAATAATCAACTGAATATAAATGGCACTCAGTAACTTGTTTTGTTTGGTGCAAGATTCGTAGGATATTTAGCACCAAAGCATGCAAATAGGCGTTGGGGTCCAAACAGACCCCGGGCATTTCATAACTCAGTCTATGACTCTTTTCATTCTTAAAGTAAATACAATACAGTAAGAATACATAAAATGATTATGCTGACTTCCTTAGGTATTAACAGCAACAAATTTCTTATAATCGACCTGCCAAAAGAAATGAATCGTATTATTGAAGTCTAGTTCTTATACATTTCTGTCTGACAATATTTTAACATTACATGAAAAACTGTCTTACAATGAACATACTTTATGTAACATTCAGAAGTATATTAAACATATACACAACATAACATACACTAGTGTAAGAAAAAGGCACACTACAGTAGCTATCCCAAATATCAGAGTCATGTGTGTCACATTTTCTCCTCTTAAATGCACTCGGCACAATGAACTCCAGGAATGGTATGCTCAGTGCAGCAGTGATTGCCGCATATGGTGTAGCATTTCCGGGCTTTCCGATCCGCGTTCCTAAGGCAGAGGTGGCATCGTTTCTTGGCAGGCGGAGCCCTCTGGAATCCACGCTGAAGAACATCAAGCAAACCTTACAGATTTTCTCAATGCTCTTGGATTCTGCAATCGTTGCTGAAGAAGGTCATCTGCCAGCGTAGTACCTAATTCCTTCAGGAAGAATCGGCGGCGACTGAGGCATTTGTTGATTCTCCAGTCCGGGAAGTTGCAGAGCTACACTACATAAGCTGTTATTGCAGCAATATCTATGATATTGAAAAACAACACAAGGGGCCATCTGCTACTCTTTCGTTTTACTGAGTAGGTACCTACCAGATGATCCATGTTGTCAACGCATCCCTTGTGAGCATTGTAGTGAGCAATTATTTCTGGTTTGTGTGCTTCACCTTCCACAGCATCGTCATGATGCAATGATGATAGCAAGATGACAGCATTGTTTTTCTTTGGTACGTATGACACCATAGTAAGCTGATCAGCAAATCCAAAAACAGATGATAGTTCCTGCCTCTCACGACTTGGTTGCATCTCAGGTGGGATGTCTGCTTTGTTCTTTTTTACTTGTCATGTATGCAACTAAGAAGCATGCTACTCTAGTATAAGTATCTATAGTTACTATAGTATCTATGCATTTATCATCACTGGTCAAATCAACAAATATTATTGACTACTTAAGTGAGAGCACCCTATGTAAACTCGTTTTCTGTATTCACTTCGTCTGGGGTCCGTCTGGACCCCAATCGATTTATTTTTATGTAGGTCCTAATATTTAATCAAATCAAATAATCTTTGGTCCTGATAATGACAAGATATAGGGTGACAACTACTAAAAAGGGCAAGAAGAAATACACAGCGGATAAAAAGATGTCACAACAAATATACCCCTGCCTGAAACTGAAGCAAATAAAGAAGCAGAAGAAAAGCAAGCCAGCAAGATAAACTGAAATTTCTAACAGGAAAAAAAGACAACCGCATTATCGGCATTTATGCGAAAATATTGTCTCAAAGTCACTGGAGGATGGTGAAAGTGTGAATTCTCTACAAACAAAACTGCAGGAGCTAGAAGGAAGATAAAAACACTTAGAGGTAACGTGCAACAATATATTTTATTCATCTGAAGATGACAGCATTTACAATGATCTTTCTAATGTCCTTGATGAAAAGCAGTGTATGTTAGAAAAGATTCGAACGCAAATTGCTTCCCCTTACTGCGCCTGCTCCAGATTCAACCAAAGATAATACCGCTGAATTAGTGAAATCGTTCAAAGCTTCTTTGATGTTACCTAAGCCCCAGTTTAACAAGTTTGATGGGAACCCAAGTTCATTCAGCAGTTTTCTTGCTCATATTGAAACATATGTGGAATCAACTATTGATGACGATAGGCAATTGTTGAGCATTCTTATAGACTCTTGTTCATGCATAGCCTATGAAGCAATATCATTTCTCTCTCAATGTCATGATGCGAAGCTTGCATACACAAAAGCAAAAACAATATTGAGGGATTTGTTTGGAGGAAAGCACCAACTCATTCAAGCCGTGATGTCTGAATGTGCAAATGGTCCTGTGATAAAAGCCTAATGATGTGGACGCACATTAAAATTAGTTATTGCAATGAAGAAAGCAGAAGTGACGTTGTCCGAATGTGGTGCCGTGAGTGAGCTAACTTCTACTGATAAACTTGTCAGAATTTATGGACGTCTTCCAAAGGTATTGCAGTACAAATGGGCTGACAGACTTGCTGAAATGGAATCATCAGGCAGGAAGCCGTCTTTTGAGAATATGTGTAAGTTAATTGAAAACTTCATTAAGAGTAAAGACAATGAGTACAGTAATCATTATGTTCAGTTCCAACATGAAAATAAGCCAAAGGTGTCAGCAAAGCAAGTGTTCTCAGTTAGTGACAGTAATCCCAGTGCAAGTAATATAAAATGTCAATATTGTGAAAAGTCTCATTATTTGAATCAGTGTCCAATATTTGAAGCTTTAGATGTGAAAAAAGGTATCAGTTTGTTTCAGATAAAAATCTTTGCAGAAATTGTTTACATTGTGGCCATGTGTTTGGCAAATGCAAGCGGAAAGGTTTGTGTAAACATTGTAATTGTAAGCATAATAGCATATTGCATGATTTTGATTATAAGCATGATAGTCCAAATTCACAGCAAAATAGTTCAAATTCACAGCAAAATACTGATGACGGTAGTTCAGTGCCTAATAAAACAAGTTATGCATGTGAAAATAAGAGTGTAAGCCAAGATGCAGGTTTAGCATGTGTGGAAGTTCTTGTTGAAGGCAAAGATGCACTGCATCGGTGTAAAGCAATCATCGATAGTAAGTCATCTGTAAATCTTTGCACTGAAAGATTGGCAAACAAGTTGCAATTACCTAGCACTCCCTATAATACTACTTTTAATGTTGCAACTGGATCCTCAGTAGTAAATGTTAGAACACTGAAAAACTGTCAATGTATATTCAAATGATATGTGTAATAACGTGAAGGTCAATGAAATTCTAACTTTAAAATCTATTCCTATTTCCAAGGAAAGTATTTTCTCAAAGTCTGACATTTCTGGATTAAGCCACTTACGTAATGTCTCCATACCAGAGTTTTCTTCTACTGACGAAATTGATTTGCTAATTGGCTCAGGTGTACCAAAAGCTTTTCACCAAATAGGTCAATGTAAGGGTAATGAAAATGAAATTTATGCTGTATTGCGACCCTTAGGTTGGGATTTAGTAGGACCTAAATGCAAAGTTAGCAAAAATTCAGACTCTTTCATGTGTTCAAGTAATCCATCCGTCTTTTTTGTTGACTCCTTGTCTGCTAATGTACAAAATGACATTTCTCGAGTCTTTGATGCTGATTTTAAAGATTGTTCACTTTTTAGCGATGAGACTGGACCTTCCCAAGATGACAGAGAAGCATGTAGGCTCGTAGAAGAGTCCACTGTTCTTGTTAATAATAAGTTCTCTGTAGGCATTCCATGGAAAGAAAATCCTGAGAATCTTCCTTTCAATAGGTTTGTTGTAATGAAACGTATGAATGATTTGGTACGACGTTTGCTTAATGATGATGAATTCCGCAACGAGTATACTGGTGAGATGAATAAACTTATTGATAATGAGTTTATTGAGCCATGTGCACCAAACATTGATGTGTCAGGTTCAAACATATGTCATTATATTCCATTACATCCTGTTTGGCATCCACGCAAAGGTACATTGCGTATTGTATGGGATTGTGCAGAATCGCTCAATGATTTTTATATATGAAGGACCTAATGTGCTGAATTCATTAATCGATGTTCTAATTCGTTTTCGAAGATTCAAGTATGCTATTATGTCTGACATACGAAAAATGTACCTGAATGTTCAACTGCCTGAATTTGATAGAGATGCGTTTCGTATTTTGTGGTGAAAAGATGGTGATCTTTCAAGTGAGCCATCTGATTACAGGTCACGTGTTCACATATTCGGTGCAAAATCGTCAAGTTTTTTTCCTTGTAAATAATTGTGTCAAAAAAGTTAGCCAATTCTGTTAAAAGATCCTATAGTTCACAACACGTTAATGAATGACTTTTATGTAGATGATCAAGCCTCTTCTGTTTCAAGTGAATATGACGCTGTTACTCTTGCTGCTGGTATGCGAGATACATTGGCTGGAGGTGGATTTCACCTCACTAAGTTTGCATCAAATTCACAAGCTGTTCTTGATTTGATAATAGAAAACTTAATCGTATAGAAATTGTAAGTCAAAGAGGTTTCAATTGGCATTTTCATCCTCCATTAGGTTCGCATCATGGTGGTCACTATGAACGTCTTATTCGGTCTGTGCGCAAAGTATTACAGCGGAATAACGAATAAACAAAAAAACATCACTGAAGATAACTTAACAACATTTCTGTGTGAAGCTGAACGTATTTTTGAATGATCGACCAATTACTGCTGTGAATTCTGATCCAGAGTGCGAGTTGCCATGAACTCCTAGTCTCATTCTCCTTCTCAGGTGAAACCCTTGTTTGTCATCTGACGAGTGTGATAACCTGTCACGAAAGTGTTATCGCCAAGCTCAATATTTAGCAAATCTTTTCTGGACCCGTTGGTTAAAAAAAGAATATGTTCCGTCATTGCAAGCTAGGCAAAAATGGATGACTCCCAACGTAATCTGAAAGTTAACGATTTAGTTTTTGATGACCAGTGAAGGCTATGCAAGAGGTTTTTATGCCAATTGCCGAGTCACTGAATTAATTAAAAGTTCTGATGGATGTGTTAGGAAAGTTGTTGTGAAGTGTAAAAATGGAAACTAGATCCAAAAGTGTTCAAAAGGACACTGCGTCGCTATAACGACGTTGACTTACGGGCAATTAAGATATATACTGAAATAATGTATACTTTTACAATCAAAGAAATTTATGAATTTGAGGGAGAAAACATCAGAATGAATCAGAATCAATATATCCAGCAAAGATATTTGTGTTGCCATACAATAGTACTGAATAACAAGATGATAATCAATATCAGTTTCAAAATCAATAATCAATTTTGAAGGTTGGTCAGAATATTGATTTTTTCTTGCTGGCTAAGTGCATTGAATATCATTAAAAATGTCATAAAAGCACTTCTAGAAAGCAAAATTTAATTGGCAGAGCGCCCAAAATCGAATCACATTTCGTGTGCCTCATACCTCATAGTCGTGTTGAAGTTTGAACGAAATCTGTGATGCGGTTAAAGCTCTATTCTGTCTGTAGTTTACATACATACATACAAACATAGTTAGTTAGTTAGTTAGTTAGTTACAAACAAACGAAAATTATGAAGGCTAATTTCAGCAGCTGAGCTGAAGCGACGCAATAAAAAGGTACGACCTATTACAAAATTGGCTTTGCTTGAGGCATCTGAATAAATAAAGCTATGAAGTGTTTAGAATGCATTACTGGTTGTTTCTTTATATGTAACGTTCAGGACTGGTAACTTCATTTAATGTAAACTGATATCTATTGTAGTTTATGTTTGAATTTAGAATTAAAAAAAAAATAATAATTAGTTTATAACGTCATTTTAATTTATCAATGTTGTTATGTTGTGAACTTGTTTTTTTTATATGTAATTTCAAATAAGTTACTTATTACGGTATTGTTACTATGTTATTTTCATGTAATGTTTAATGTGTTCTATTAGGTTTGCCAATGTATCTATTAATAGTTCCCGATGGTGGGAGTGTATGCAAACCTAATGTACACCTGTTGTTTATAGTCTCCTATGTAATCACTGTTATTCTATCAATATTGCCATAATAATATGTATGTATTTAATCCTGTATGCACTGTACTGTGAAGATGAAAGGCACCTGGACAGTACTAATTTTTTCATGTATATGTATCACTTTCTCACCAAATGTTGAACGTCAACCACAGTCAAATAAATGTTCAAAGTCAGTCATTCTTACAAAAGTCAGTCATTCAACATTTACAATGATGATGATGATGATGATGATGATGATGATGATGATGATGATGATGATGATGATGATGATGATGATGATGATGATGATGATGATGATGATGATGATGATGATGATGATGATGATGATGATGATGATGATGATGATGATGATGATGATGATGATGATGATGATGATGATGATGATGATGATGATGATGATGATGATGATGATGATGATGATGATGATGATGGTGATGATGATGATGATGATGATGATGATGATGATGATGATGATGATGATGATGATGATGATGATGATGATGATGATGATGATGATGATGATGATGTTGATGATGATGATGGCGATGATGATGATGATGGCGATATGGCGATGATGATGATGGCGATGGCGATGATGATGATGGCGGCGGCGGCCGATGATGGCGGCGGCGATGACTGACGGCGACAAGCGGCGACAACGGCGACGGCGGCGACGGCGACGGCGGCCGGCGGCGGCGGCGGCGGCCGGCGATGATGATGATGATAGCTGTGGCACAGGTGTCTTGGATTCTGACAGCTGACAATACAAGGGTCTCATGAGCAAGGAAAAAAGATGAAACTGTCTGTAATGAGGATAATGATGATATGAAAAGGTTTCCGAAATTAATCCATCAAAATGCTACTCAGAATACAATCAACCTTCACCCAAAGTAGTTGATGATTTGTGGAATGAGTCAGATTGTTTTAACATCAGCAAGGATATAGTGGTGAAACATCAAAGAAAAGATGAGTTTTGTGAAGATCTGTTGCAATATCTAGAATATGATAATCTCCCACCAACCTCACGCAGGCAAAGAAAGTGCATACTGAGAGAGCATGACTACACAGTGATTGATGGTATTCAATACCACATTTGGATGCTGATTCCATCTAGGCAAGATAAAGTTTTTCTCAGACTAGTGATACCCAATGATCTGAAATACTCCATTATAAAATCTATACATTCATCTGCATTAGGAGCTCATGTGGGTACACAAAAGGTGATATCATTGTTGAAACCAAGGTTCAGTTGGCCTGGAATGTACACTATGGTCAGAAAGTTTATCAATAACTGTGATGCTTGCCAGCTAGCTAAGGTTACACACAAGACCTTGTATGACATTGGCGATATGCCATTTTATAGGATACATGTAGATTTTTGCGGACCGTATACTATGAGTTCAAGCCAAAACAGATACATATGCACTGTCGTTGACTCTCTCTCAGGTTATCTGATAACATGGCCATGTAGAAATATCAAAACAGAGAATTTTGCTCTGCAATTCTTTCATAAAGTTATTTGTGTGATAGACTGT
>JAGTTF010001189.1:63374-84679 GCA_019095985.1 Streblospio benedicti | reverse complement strand
AAAGCGATGAGGAAGAACTTCTTCACATACAGGGTGTGGTAAACCCATGGAACAAGCTACCTGATGAAGTGGTCCTAGCTCCAACCATAAACATTTTAAAAACAGACTGATAAACACTGGCAAAAAATTCCATTACACACTGGATCCTGATATGTGACCTTCCCCCACGCACTTAGTTATTGTTGCGACAAGATAAACTGGCTAAAAAAAAGTTATAATCAGTAACAGGTCCATGACCTACGAAGACTGAAGAGGATAATAGTAATAATAGTAATAGAAATATTCACGAGCTCTGGGACGAAGGGAGGCAACCCTAACTCGGATTGCTGTTCAGCCCCTTTGTCCTGGTTTTCAGGACCGCAAACATCATTCCTCACCGGTGCTGGATCAAACTTGGGAGGACTTTGTCTTACACGTTCAATAAACTCCCTGTACTGAATATCGTTCAAGATAGGTCGTGTGGATGGAGGAGGGTTAACTGGTTTGAACTTCCTTAGAAATTTACGATTGCGTAATGTAGTTCTCCCTGTTCCATCAATCTTTACCATATATTGATCATACTGGCGTACCTCTACAATAACACCAGTCTTATCCCATTTAAGCGCGAACTCCCAACCTGATTCTGCACCCGTACATGATCACGAACAACTAGAGCTGGAAGACGTTTCGTATGCTCACTCCATCTTCTTAGCTTTCATGACTGTGTCGGTTACTGCAATGCTTCTTCACGTGAATGCATGGTCTCTCTCCACGTACGTGATGTGGTACATACTTTCCTGGCAGTATTGGAATAAAGTCACGCACAGGATGACCAAAGACAATTTCTGCTGGTGACAGTTTTGTATCCCTGTCTGGACAGTTTCTATACTGTAATATTGCACGCCGAAAAAGATCGGTATTTAGATTGCCAATTGGGGCAGTGTTATTGACAATCATCAGTTTAACTGTTTTCACACCCACCTCAGCTCTGCAGTTGCTGTGCGGGAATGCAACAGATGATATCCGATGATGAATACCTTTGGCCAACATAAACATCTGTGTTTGTGTCGCAACAAATTCAGAGCCACCATCAGAGGCTAACTCTTGCAGGTATGCCAAATGTGGTGAAATGATGCATTAATAGTGCGTCAATAAGTCCTGCTGCACCATCTTTAGCTCTTTCCACTATGGGCCAGTTACTATACCTGTCAACTATCACTAAGTAATTATTACCCTTATGTGTAAAGTAGTCCGCACAAATGCACTGAAAAGGATACACAGCAGGAACTGTTGGTGTTGGAGGTGCAGCTGGTTGAGATGGCGCCATCCGATGACATTCAACACATTCATTACGAATCCTTGTGATATCACTTGTAATGCCAAGCCAATATACAGACTGTTGAGCTCTGCTAATCATAGAGGTAACACCTTGGTGAGCAGCATGTAATGAGTCAAGCACCTCTTTCTGTAGATCTTCTGGAATTACGATGCGATTGTTATACAAGATTACACCATCCACCGTGGTTAACCCATCACGTAGCTTGTGATATTTCTGAAGATCCATTGGCCATGACTCTTTACCGATAGGGGGACCTTTATCGATTATGTCAAGCAGGTCTCTAAGTTCTCCATTACTTAATGTGGATAATCTCACCTTATCCCATGTCACGCACTCAATCTCATTTAAGATTGCTGAAGCCTGTCGTGTTGCATTTCTCTCACTGTAGCAGGGGTCATCATGCTCTCTGATAGTAGATAGGCATTGTATGTTGAGTATATCCACATTCCCATTTGTTGGATTTCTAGACATACCATCAGCTGCACGATTCTTCACACCGGGTATAATGAAACATCTCAAAACGATAGCGCAGTGTCTTCTGTTTTCAGCCTTAGAAGCCGATTGTTTGGTATGTCTTCCAGTGATTTGTCTTTGAATATTTTAAGTAGTGGTTTATGGTCTGTTGCAATTATGAGATCTTTGCACCCAAGCACAGAGTGTCTAGTTTTGTCAAGGGCATCAGCAACAGCCAGTGCCTCTCCTTCCACGGGAGCATATCTTGATTCAGCTGACTGTAAAACCGGCTGCCAACAAGTGTGACTTTCCATCCTGTGCGACAGCAGAATGGTACTCTGCGTTTACAGGTACAGTGTTTCTGTAATAGCCCATATCCTATGCCTTCTTTTTTGACCAATCGGTAGCTAGACATGTAAGGCGAGATTTGTCAAAGATTTTCACACCTTCTTCAATTTCATTAACAATAACAGACTTGCAATCTTGGAATTCGTCGAGTTGTTTTGTCCATTCAAAATGAAGTGACAGGCTTAAGTAGTGTACGGAATGGTGCCATACGCGTTGTCATGCTAAAGGCTTATTTTATTTGATTGATGACTCCGAACCAAGAACGAATATCGGGTGATATTTTTGGAGTAGGGAAATTGAGGATGGCATCCAGATACTTCCTGCATGGTCGCACACTATCAAGTGTCACTTCAAACCCAGCAAACTGAACTGTAGGCTGTGCAAACACGAACTTGTCAGGATTTTCAGGGGGTTATGCCATTCCGTCCACATATGTCAAGCCATTGGATGGCTTGGTCCCAGCTATCCTTGATGTTGTCAGACCACAGAAGCGCATCGTCGATGCATTTTTATTTTATTACAAACATCAGATACTATTTCGTCATAACGGCGTGTGTAGCCGTCACCTGATGCAATGTATCCTTGAGGTGCCGCTTTACCGGTAACGACCCTATGGGTAATGAATGTTGTGAAATGTCGAATTATGAAGTATGCCCATTCTTCACTTGTACCACCTGGGAGATGGTTGGTCGACGCACCTTTTCAACTTTGACGTGTTGAATATGATGAGCATTGGCGTGCTGTAGCTGGTGGGCCTGTATCAGCGCTGTTACTATGCTGGCTTCCACATCTTCGGTTACGTAAGTACAGTTGGCAATTGAGCATTTCACATATGACATTTTACAATTATGCTAGTTGTCATAAATGAGAACGACTCTTTACTGTCTTTATTGAAAGCAATGACAACTCTGTAAATGAAAACAGAGTAAACTTAAGACACTGTTAATGGTATATATATACAATAACAATTAGTGAAAAAGAACAAACATTAAATATGAATCAACTTACAGCATAATAATGTCGGATGCACTCTATAGGAAGAACATTATGAGAATGAAACATGAGGATAAAATATAATACAGTACAATAGCTATATAAGTATATCTGTAATGAAAAATGTAGTATCATCATATAACACATTTATACTCAGCGAAAATACATATCCTTCTACATCCAAGATCAAGCCATGTTATTCATTGAAAGGCAGTTTTTTGACTATATAAACAGCAGGTGACCATCCTCTGTAATAGCCACAGTGAAAATCAAAGTCATTGTGATTTTTCCCCTAACATTGGCTATAAGTATTCTTATTTAGATGGTACAAACTACAAACACCTAAATAATATTAACACACTAACTACACAGCAAACATAAGCATCAAGTATGATTCATTGGCGGAGGTTTCAGAACCATTTAACAACAGTCGATGATGAAAAGAAAGTCAAGACACCAACCATCCAAAATAAAGGCCACTCCGCAATGCCCGCATTTTGACACCACCCAACCACTTCCTGATAGTACCTGACAACATCCCCCAAAACCACAGACCACTAATTAACAACAAATACATATTACGTAGTTCAGGTCTTCACCACTGGTCCACACTATCCACTCCCACCCATCGTCCTGATAGCACACACCCTTGTCCTAAAAAGCTCAGCCCAAAAAGCTGACATCGAACGCCAAGTCCTGCATGCTTCCCATCCTGACAGCACCCATGACTTGATAGTACTAACATTACTAACCTCACATCCTGCGTTAAGCCACATACACATTGGCATAGCCCAGATACGGGCACATTTTGATACTTACACAATACACATATATAGTGAAGTCCTTTTAATACTTAGGTTCTGTCAATTACGTCCAACCATAATAGTAATAAATTATATTAATCTTGCAAGGATCCATACACCCGATTACTATAACATGACTACAGAAACAGTCACTCCATGTACATGTGTGTACAATTAGGTCTCCCCAAGTCATTTTAGTCACAGCTAAGGTAGGAAAAGTAAGTGTTTATGTATCATGCCTCTCATGGAATTAGGACAGGAATATATTAAGTAAAGTGTATAAAATGAGTACCGCACTCTTTTTCTCCAGCACCCACCCTTGTGCAAATTTGGGCATGGGTGATACTTTGTAATGTTGGCTTTTTTGACTACTTTTTGTTAGTTAGTAAACACAAATGAATAATAAATAATATTTGCACACTTCATTGCACTGACAACTTAGCACCTTCCAAGTAAAGTATGCTGTAGAGAAAGAGCGTTTTGAAACAAAGTGAATACAATGGGGTAATCAGCCCACTTCTTAGGATGCCAATGGCAATCGTGGAATGCATTCGAAAGGCTTTGAGATGGTTTCTTTTTTTTATGTAAACACCTGCCTGTTGATACAAATTAATGACATCATGTTATTTTGTACGAAGCTGTAATTAGATAATGAAATAGAGTGACATTTTTCTGATGTCGTACTTACGTCGTAAAAGTTAGCATGGATATTGGTTCTTAGTTTGTTTTTGTTTTTGAAGAGAGAGAGAGAAAATAATTAACGACTATAAGAATACAGTGTGATGTCTACCATCAAACCACTTGTTATCAACATTCGAATGAAAACATAGAAAGGATAGACAACATAAAGAAAAACAACTGTCTATTAAACATGTCAATCAGATTATTTATAAGACAAACTGGGAAGATGACCGTGATGCAATTTAAATGTAAAGACTATATTTAGGTGAAGCAAGGTGGATAGAAAGAATTTATTAATCAATTGTAGAAATTTATATCACTATTATTAACAATCACATGGGGGACGGCCATAGAATATTACCCTCTGTCCCATTATTACTCAAACAGTATATGCTTTGAAGTGAAGTTCCGCGATAATATGAGGACGTTATGATTTGTTTTTTAACTGTTAACATTATCAGTATATTTTCGTAAAATAAACATTCGTGATCTTACTTGCATTTGAATATTTATTGGATTAAATAGTGTAATGTATTCCCAATTTATTTAACTATAACAAAACATTACAGCCTGCACCAATAATAGTGAACAGAAGAATTGTGGACATAATGTTTTAAAATATTGATTAACGTTGTGTTTTGAAGACTTTTAACGAGGTTGTATCATACGTGAAAAAAATGAAAAAAATAGGATCACAGGTTTATTCAAAGCATTAGCTTCAATTAGGTGGGGATTTGTCATAAATGTTTGGCGACGATCAACTAAGTCAATTATGCCATGAGTGATAGTGACATTGCCTGTAAGTCCAAAATTGAGACATGTAATTGTTCTAAACGCCATATATGACGATTGTGATACCAAAAGACTTAGAGGGACTACTTTTTATTATGGCCCAGGCAGGGTGTAGAAAAAAAATGAAACCATTATGGTATGATTTTTAACACAAACAAAGGCGCAAGTGCGCACACGAGGTAATGTTATGTAAGGGGACGATTACTTCATTAGGTAAAAGAACTATTTTCAGGTTTTTAATGTTTTCCTAATATAAAACATTTTGGACACCATTCTGTACGAACAAATAGTGACTCTTCTACAGGACTGACGATTTATATGGGATTAATAATCAAATTTCGCATTTTTAATGTTAATTAAGCTATGTATGATAAAGAATTTAGTGTCTTTTAAATCATTTTTGTAAAAATAGTTTTCTTCATACCATCCATTTTATGGACAACAACTACATCATATAGTGACATTCAATCTTAAAGGCAATATCTCAAAACTAAATTTTTGTAGTTCATGAATGTTTGGTACCAAATGGTTTAACTGTGAAATCGGGATTAAGGTCACTTAAGAGATATATGCCTTCTTGGTCATCATCGCAATGGTGAAAAATGCTTGCTAAAAAAGAGAGAGAGAAGTATGAAAAATATCCGCAAGCACTGGGAAACACATATATATAATCATTCAAAAGCACTAAAAATGCTAATAAAGACGCTTCCAAAATTTCGTCCTCAAGTGGGATTCTCTGGGTTGAGATGATAACATTTAGTCCCGATCTATATACAAAATTAATGTGTATTAAAACAATTCGTTTGTAGCATACCAACTATAAGGAATTGGTAACATAATGTCAGATATCGTGTGCATGTATGCACATACGTTCGATCACAATTTCTAATCTAATCAAGCGCCACTTCGATCAAAAGTAACACTTCATAGTATGTTTTCTTATAAAAGTCTATCCATACTGTTCACTGTGTTTTATGTAATTGAATTACCATATCAAGACGCGTAGATTTAAATTTTTGTTCAGAGGTGCAATTGTCTCGTTCTAAATTATGTGGGAAGTGGTTGGGTAGCCGACCTCGGTTCCTTAGCCAACCCACCGTGGGTAGGCTAGGGAGCCGACATTTTTCGGCTCCGTACCTTACCTTCAGTGTGTAAGCTAGGGAGCTAACGGAAATATAGTAATAGTAGTGTATTAGCTTACCACATTTAATCATTTATAAACCACTGCCACTTTAATGAGAACAAAATATTATTGTCAGCCTTTTTTATGGTGCCTCGTGTGCATATGTTGTGGGCAAGACTTATGGGATCGTCTGTAATAACGGTCTGTGACCTTTCAGATGAACTGGATGAAAAGGTATACACAGTACACAGGACCGCTGAGAAACAGCAAACCATATAACGGAAACATCTTTAAGAACATCGCCAGCAAGGCAAGCTTTAAAACGAAAGGATGAGTTAGCCTTGCAGACAATGCAAAAGGGCAAGAGGATGGTCCAGATAAACAATTCAATAATATTTGATAGGAGCCCAGTCAACATTCAGACAGAAAAAAAACATATCAAAATTACTTCTTGAGAGAAGTGATAATAATTTTTTAGCCAGAACCAGACAGAAGTGTCATTCCCACCAGGAAGATCGCACTATTGTGAAACATCGTGCAGCATTGGCCACAATCGAACTGATAGAACAGATGCTTCTATTTCATGCTTCCATTGCTTCCTATTAATACCATATTGGCGACACTTATATTTTTTCTCTCACTTTTTAGGAGAGAAGATAACATTTTCTTTTTCACAGAACCATTCAGAAGTGAGCCATCACCTTCTGAATCAGCCAGAGAACTCCACCGTTGAAGTCATATCACGCACGATCCTCCTCAAAATGACATTGAGAGTCTGGCGTCTTCTAGAGAATCTGGAGCTACCATTTTCTATGTGAAATTGGGTGTTAAGTGTGTTTTTTTTTCTATATCATATATGAAAAAGGTGGTAAAAGACGTGAAATTGTTTAATGTGCAAATTCAAATGTCAAACTCTGTCATATGCTTTAGTGTAGGCGATTTCCCTGCAGTGAAGGAGTTAGAAGTTTCGTGATTTGAGAGGGTGTTGGACTCCTAACCATTGTTTGAAAGTCTTAACCAAACGCATAAACATGTATAGTAAACAATACATGTACATTATATATACTGCGAAAGCAACGTGTTAGCCATTGACATGATATGATATAGTTAAACGTAACATTTGTCATGTATGGACACAACCAAATCTGTTATTGACTTATAAATATGAAACTATGGCGTACACGTTTACTTCTAGTGTCACTTATCATATCTTGTTCTCAAAATAGGATAAGGTTGTTAAACGGTTGTCAAAGTTGCATTTAATATCAAACGCACATAGAATTCAAGCCAGTTTTGTCAATTCTATTGAAGCGACTTAAAATGCTTGGCGTGGGAATTTTTGCGGCAATATTTGCAACTGCGTTTAGCTCATCCGATGGAAACCCTGAAGTGTGGCAGTACATAGTTAACCGTGTTGATGAGATGGAAGAAAGGCTGAAAGTATGTGAAAGTGACGTGAAGGAAACCAAACAGGACGTGAAGCAAACCAAACAAATGACAAAATCGATGCTGCAAGACATGGATGAAAGGGTTCGCAAATTGGGTAGGTTATGTTGAAATTGCAGCAGGTTCCTGCCATAATGTTGAATCTATTCTGCTCCTATCGAAATTATATAGTATCAATTATAAAAGATAATTCGGTTCATGTTTTACACCATATGTGGCAATGCGTACATATTTCAATTGTGCTGTTGAAGGTTTCAATTGTGTTTCTCAGATGTTCCCGTCATTGCGTTCACGGCCAGCACTTCCATATCTAGAGACATAGAAGTCGGTCAAAAGCTTCTGTTCGATCTTGTACAAATCAATGAAGGCAATGGGTACGTACCATTATTTTACTGATTTTAAAATGTATATACTCTAAAATATCCCATCCAGGGGACTGTGTCTCGACTTCAAGACTATGAGTAATCTTGATATTCTCTATCAGTTGTGGGTCGTGGTGTACAAATTATGACCAGAAAATAGTAGATTTGACAAGAGAGATCGTGTTTGCATATTTTTCAGTTACAATGCAGCGACAGGGGTGTTCACGTGCCCAGAAACCGGCTGGTACCTCTTCTCCGCCTCAATCCTCTCACAGGAAGAACAGAAGGCTCATTACGCTCTTGTGGTCGGTGAAACGACGGTTTCTAAGCAATATTCAAGAGGTATCGTCACGAAAAATCTCCATCATTCACTATACCATTAGTAGTCGGTCACAATTGGTGTCGACTAGGATGGGGTGGGGGACGAGTGGATCAAGCATTTCAACTTTGTATTTCTTAATGTTTTTTAAAATAAAAGTTCAAAATATGGCTTTGTACGAAACTCTTAACACTGGGTATTTAATCCAAGATGAAAAGATGGAAAGCTAGTTTGAAACTTTGAATTCTTACCTCGCTTTTAAATACATGCATTCAGGTATTACCGTCGGATCATCTTCTACGCCTGTTGCTGCCTACTGTGCCTCAGGAACCCAGGTTTGGCTAGAAGCTATTAACGTGACATGTCGATACCTGTCTGCTTCATGGGGAAACAGTGTCTTCACCGGCATTTTCGTCAACCAAAGGGCTTGAGAATCGTCATAGACGACGTCTATGTAAAAAAAAGTGTTGACTTAAAAATAAAAAAAATAAATGTGTGTTCATTGTTTTAATCGTGTACGACTGTTTAACATGATTAACTAAATTAAAAAGAATTGTACTGTCTGTTGATAATTCTTTCGATAAAATAGCTTCACCAAACGATTTGTGATTGAAATAATTTAATAATGTATAAGGTAGGGACAAGCGAATGGTGATTAAAATAAGGGACCGCTCATTATTTATGAGAAGGGAGGCTGGAGGAAATTAACAAGGGCGCCAACTTTCTACATGGAAATACAGTTGTTGTTAAGTTGTTATATGTATAACGCTATTGTCAGATGTAGACTGTAATGAATATTGAGGCCTGAATCAAGTAGGACATACGTGCGTATACGTGCGTGTTTGTTGCACTTATAGAATCATTTGTGTCCGTATTTCTTATCTCCTACCACACGGGAAAATTTTTGGGATGAACGTAACACTCTACTATATGCATCGCGGGAGATTGGAGTACCAATTTGGACCTATTTCAACATTAGGTGTTTGAAGCAAAATGCAATCAGCTACATTGCAATTCAAATTCATACGTATAATCAAAAGTATTGACAACATTGTATGTGTTAAGTAAGTGGCTTTAGATCGCATATTATGTTTAATTGGTTTTGATTACAACTCAGAGTTATATTTTAATTTTCCGAAGGGAAGTTTCATTTTGTAAATAATAGTCAAAATTGAGTTAAATAAATTATTTATATGGTGCAAAGCACTGTGTCTCATTCGATTTAAATGTCTTTGTTGCTGTTATTGTTTCACACGCTGCGGAGTTTCCAAATTAATAGAATAAATTACTAAAATAAATGTAGAATATTGTGTTTAGAAAGCGTGTGAAATAATAACAGCAACAAAGACATTTAAATAGAATGAGTCAAAATTGAGAATGTCTCTATAGAGATGAAAGCGTTTGTTAAAATAAAAGCATAAACATTAATCTTGCCTTTTATCAAAGATAAAACTCAGAAGTAAAGGAAAGATAATTAAACATAATATACAATGTATAACCAAAATGGTAAACTTTAAAGGGACAAATAGAAATTTCGAAAGCCTTTTTAAATTGTAGTTTTGAAATTAAACATTTTATTTACAATTAGCAAATGTGATATTCTGTGAATGGCTTGTCATTTTTTTCCAATTATCAAGAACGCAAACAAGAGTTATACTGCATTGTGGTAGCGTTGTGTGGGGAGCATCCAAGAGGTGATCACCAAAATAATCGCAATAAAAATAGGGGACGTACAAGGGCCGCAGAATACAGTTTAGTGGTGCGACCTGTTTGCATCTGGTGCACGACAGAGTCGCCAGTGTTTTTATAAAAGTCGTATGTGCCGCTACACCATTGTGCAAAGTTGTGCAACGTATGGCGACACGCAGGTTAATGATTTTTTTATAAAATCCAATACTCAGATGGCAAGACACTTGGTCGCGCAACAATACGATTGGTTGTGCAACGGTGTTCGTCCGATAGCTAGGTCACACGAACTACACCCGAATAACATTCGTCTTTCTATCCATGGCTTTACCCACCAACGTCCTCTATTTCTTTGATAAAGGTGCCTTTAACAATAAGAATTGCCAATATGTCCACGTGTCTCTGTTGGACCTCATGTAGTTGTATTTGAAGATGTACAAACGTCCCATGTGATGAGGAACGGCTTGCTCAACACCGGCTGTTTCATCAGCTTTTAGACAATGAATGACGATCCCTGACTATACAGGTATAAGTACATGTTGGATTATGTCATGCAAGTGGATGAAACGGTCGTGCAACACACGCCCAATGACGTACGATCGTTGAGCAATAGTCTCATGATCGCACGAGCGTATACAACATTTTGCAACGCACGTACCAACAGTCGTGCAAGCAAAACATTTAAAATTCGATAGAGGCGCCAGTCTATGACCCAAACTGAATTTTGAACATGTCTGAAATTCACTTGCGATCGTAATCTCGCCTGCAACAGAAGAGACCGCACGTACGACTTGTGCATTTGCTCGTGCAATGTATGCGAGCGTGATCGCCAAGTGGTCGCTGACTGCTCGCAACACAATTGTGAAAGGGCTTAAGGAGACTATGCTTTTTTATTGTTTTAAATCATAAAGCATCAAATTCAACTATAAATATCTGTGCAATATCAGTCACATGTTACTTATATTTAAAATGGGGCAATATAGGAAGCAGATATTTTACAATCATTACTTTTTGCATTTGCTACTCTTAGCTTGCACAAATTCAATGCAATAGCAGGATAGTTCGTCATTATAAAAGTTCATTTGTAGTGTAAATCTTATAATTCAATTATGATTATTTATTATTGAATTATGAGGATAGTTCATGATGATACAATAGTATTGCTCATAGCAGCGTTCAACGTAATGACATTTTATTTGTAGCAACGAATGTGCATGTTTCACTAATATTTTGAACTATAGATGGAGAATAAGAACTCTATGGGGTGCCTATTGTGTATGACTCCGGCGATCAGGCTGATATAAATGGTGTTTTTCTTGTCTTGTTACTTTGAACAAATATTGTAGACCAGTAATATCATGCACCATAACTGAAGGTAGGGACTAATTAGTTCAATTTAATTGGCAATCAAAGTTTATCTGATGTCTGTTTTTTTTTCCAGAAGAACGTCAAGAAAATGCTTCAACATATACGCTATAATTTCAATGTGACTGTGATGCATAAATCAATTGAAAGTAAACATTATTATTATTATTTTTGACACAATCTCCATCTTCAAAACTTGGAAAGAATAATCTTGGGACAAGAACAATGGATAGTGACAATTATAATCATAAGTCATTAGATTTCTATGCATTCAATGCTGTGTGAATATGGTACTAATTTAATAACTTCATAACTAGCTATAATAACTAACTTCTACTTAATCTTAATAGTCCGCGGGCTCCGTATACCCCTACTACCCCCCACCCCCCACCCCCGTAGGAGTTTTCGTAAACATGTTTTTTTTTGTAGTTTAGATGCTACTCTACAGGAAAAATTATGTTTTCCCAGAATATTTGATGGCGAAATATATTTTTCGGGGTCAAACAGGGGTCATCAGGTCAAAATTTCATGAAATTGCATTTATCTTGATTAATAACGAATTTAGAGTAAAAACTTGTATTCACCTTAAATAGGAACATGTTTTTGTGGAATCCAAATAAAACATCGTATTTGATCTTTGACCTCTCCTTCAAGGTCAAACAGGGGTCATCGTGGTCAAAATTTCATAAAATAGCATTTATCTCGTTAAATAACCATTTTAGAGTAACAACTTGCATTGACCTTAGATAGGAACATGCATCTTTCCTCAAGTTCTGGTTCGGTCGCTTCCGGGCAGTCCATGCACACATGACCTGGCTTGTCTCACTCCCAGCAGCTCTCGATGAGTGGACCAAGCCCCCTTCCACGACCCATTGGCACTGGACCTCCTGATCTTGCATTACTGCCACGTCCTTGCCCCCGAGCGTTGCCATGACCGGTTCGCGATGCCCTCTTGCTCAGACTCTTGTCCTTCGTCTGGGTTACGTCGACTGTCCGAACTTTACGCCTTTTACCACTCCCTGCTGTGAGAGTGTTTCCTTAACGACGGTGGCAATGGAAGCACGTTGTGGCTTCTGATTGCCCGCTCCCTCTCCTGTGCCATGAAGGTACGGTATCTGCCCGGGTCATCCCGGTTCTCCCGTCGTACCAACTCCGTCTGAATGACTGTGACTCCAGACTGCAGTATGATATCGTCATACGTCGGCCACAGCGAAACAGATGGCAACCCAACTCCAGGTGTGTCCTCCCGGCGTACTACATCCTCTCCACGGGAAATCCCGCCCCGATTCTTCATTTCCTTGTCTGCGTATCAGAAGTTCCTCCTCGTCCACACGCACCTCGAATTCCACATAGAAATGCAAGTGTGCGAGGCTGATGGGCCAATCGCTAAGCCTCCCATGCTGCTACGTCCAAGAATCTTGGGCACTCATCGTGCATTATTCAGTCAGCCTGTCTGGTGAGCCACCCTGCCCACTCCTGTGGGGGGTCTGTAAGGGTCGATTCCGATCTAGAGTCTTGACTCTACTGCCAAGAACAACTGCACTGAGTCCACACATGTCTGCGTCCCATTTGGCTTGCAAACTTTGGGAAAGGTTTGACCAGAAAACTCACTATGGTGCAGACTCCATGCCATCCGGGAGCTGTGGTCCACTAACAACCATAGACACATGCATTCCCCAGCAGAAGCCTGACGTACTCAATTATATCACAGTATAATACAATTGAATACAACAAACCCCGGAACATGGTAAATGCAGAGGCGATGGCAGTGGTAATGTCCGAAATAGTGTCACTCATGAGCGTTGGACTCGTATGCCCGAGCCTAGTCAAAATGTCGCTCCAAAGTGTTATCCGTGCACCGGCTCGTGTCCCCGAGCCTCCAGTTAGCGACCGAGAATTCATTTCTCCGCAAAGAGAGCCCGTATTCATTACAGCAAGCCGTTCCAACACGGGATGCCCGTTGCAATGCGGGGGGCGTCCGTTTCCATACGGCAGGCCCGTATCCAATACGGGGAGGTCCGTTCCTCAGCTTTGCCACTCGTAGTGGTGTCCGTTGTTCGGGTTGCTTTATCCAAAATTTGTAGCAGTGTTCCTGTAGGGTATACTCATCCAGCGACGCACAGGGGTTTTAATAATCGGCCTATGCAGACGGATTAAGCACCCGTGGGGGAGAAACTGATCCTTGCTTCATGGCTCCCCTGTCACTATGTTCCATAGAAGAACGAGGCCCCGCGTGTGCGCGGGCCACCCCGTCCCCGTGGCTGATCCTGGCTGATGTCCAATGGCTGGTTGACTTCATGGACGTCGCCACGTCGCCTCCAGCCCCCTCAATTGCACCGCAGGCACTTTGTTCTTGTCTACAGCTCCACCTCCTGTCGGCACCTACTGCCTCCTGTTGGGGGATGATAGAGGGGAGCTGTGGTTGTCGCTATGTTTCTCTGTGTGTGGCACTTGGGGTACCCCAGCTTGATGGGTCGAGTTTTAGGGGTTCGACAGCCCTCGTGATAGGGTTGGATGCTGGCACAAGGGGTGCCTCCACACCACTTTCCCTCATCTCAGTTTGCTTCTTGAGGAGAACATGACGTTTCATGTCTTTTTCCCCTTCCTCAAGAGCGGACTCGCTTTCTTACATTAGATCAGCAAGGTTGGCTGTTTCTGCTCGTTTACCTGAGACGTCGGGTCGGCCACATTGGCATCCTCACTGATCTCCTTTCCCGAGTCATTCTGCTCACCTCCGTGATCCGTATCAACCCGGTTCGGCACAGAGTCCTTATCCGCCTCTCTACTGTCTGGTACTCCTATGCTTTCATTGCAGGCCGCCCAGGGTGTCCGGGGCACCTCGTATCGCCCCTCGTATCACACCTCGTATCGCCTCCCGGCGGTGTATCCGTTAGTTTACATTCCACTCCGTGTGATGCGACCCGCTCGCTGTTTACGGGACGCCCGTTATCGACGGGGCGCTCCGTTTCCTGCTGATTTCCCGGGTTTTCCTGGTTGTTTGATTCCATCTCCTGTCCACCCGTTTTCCCAGCTGACGGGGGTGGAAGTTCTATCACTGCCCGGGCGTTGTCGGCCGAAGCCTTTCTCTGGGAGGGTGTGAACTCCTCGAACATGTTCCCTAACATGCTGGTGTCATAATCGGATTCCTCACATCCCAGCTCGGTCACCCCGAGCTGTTGCTGCTCCTCATGTGTTGTTGCCAACATCACAACTGATCTACTTATTCCTCGAGAGTCCGTATTCAACACGGCGAGCCCGAATCTATTACGGGGCGCCCGTTGCTAACGGCGGGCCTGTTCCCAATACGGTGGGTGCTCCCGGGCAGTTGAAGAAACAACGTGTAACGTCCAACTTGTTTTCCTCTGCTATAGTGTGATGTCCGATATGTTTCCCGAGCTCTCGGGTGCTCCCGAGCTCCTTGCCATCCTCGTATGCTGCTCCCCAATCCATCTACGGCGATACTGGGGCCACCCGGGCTACGGGGGCCTCGCCCAGTGAGAAACGAATCCCCGTATTTGGCAATACGAGTTCGAATCTTTGTAGCTGTTGCTCGCATGTACCCGCAATTCGGTGCCCGGTAAGCTGGTGTGAGCTGGCACTGAGGCCTGGTTCTCACTCCTCCAGTCATACCCACGAAATGCATAGGTTCATGTGAGCTACTACGAGTTGCCATTCCATGAGTGGAAGTCCGTGGCTGACGTCCAGCTGCACTACGGGATGAAACCCGAACCCTGGGAACAAATTCGGACTCCCGATTTCCGGGCGATGAAATAAATACGCGTGATGTTCGGTTGAGAGACATTACTGGTCTTAATCCTACAAGTGACCATAGTATAAACGAAACAACCTTACAAGGTGTGTGTAACAGGGGCTTATACTTAGTGTGTAACAGGGGCTTATACTTAGTCCAGTGCAACCTGTGTAACTACTTTATACTGAGCGACCAACTAGTGTGGCCGCGCACTGGAGACCCTAATAGAACTAGTTTTGTTACAATAATACTCTGCAATATGTTGTTTTGGAAAAAAAATATTTTAGGGCGATTGCTAGATGAAAATGTGTACAAAACTTTATATACACAAATAAAAAGTTAGAGACAATATACCTGTTTCAAATACCAAGAGGTTTCATCTACTAACATTTATCTTAGTCGCCCCACCCCATGCACCCATAATGTTTTCATGTTCGATGTTAATAAAAAGTTATTTAGATAAATTTGAATGGTGGTAGTCGCTACCAATATCTCGTATTATAACCCGTACCAAAATGAAAAGTGCTTTATAACCATTTATAGATATCAAATTTGAATATTTGAAGGCAGGGACGGTCTAGATAAGTATCATTAGATGAGGACCCCTTATCCGGGGGTGGGGGGGGGGGTGAAGGGCTGGAGTGGGGCACTAACTACTGTTCTGGGTAGGTAAACGTACATGTATACTGCAGTGAGTTCGAAATGGGGGGGTCATATATTTTTTTTTGTAAATTGGGGGTTCCTTAGATATGGTTTATGTCAGAAAAGGGGGTCTGTTTAAAACAATTGTGAACAAATTTTATAGGGGCTTGGGCCGCGGCCACGCGCAGACGTGCTGCGTCGCACCCGCGACCTCGTCGTGTTGATGCGAGCCTACTTCACGTGGAGCAAACCCGCTCGTCACCAACCCCGCGTACTTCCCGTTGTTGTGTGTGAGGTCGCATTATATGCCATATATACACATACGGCAACATCTCATACCAGTTGTTTCTTTCATTGACATTCAGTGCCCTCAAACCCTCGCGCCACTCGGGCCACATCGCGGATACGATCCGCGTCGCGCTACCTCGTTGCTCTGGCACGAACCGCAGTTTGCGAGTCGCGGCCTTGATGGTCTTGTTTGAGGGCAGCTTCATCAGCATGCTCTCCCTACTGCTGTTTCAGCTCGATGACGCGTCGCAGGCAGGTGTTAGTTGCCTGTGCTTCACGCCATTCTGCTGCTGTAAAGCTGGCAAGAACGTTGGCACATTGAGTTGTTGTTTCAGCCACGGGTTGACCAATAATGATCTCTCCCCCAGGCTCATTGTCTTTTTCACCATCGTAGTACCCTTGTCCACCCTGGATGACTGGATTCGGCGCGAAGGTGGCGCCACGGCGCTTCCCTGCCAGTCGCGCCGATCGTCGCACCCCGTTTGCCTCCACTGCCAGTATAGCAATAAACTCGCGGGAGTCTAGGGGTTCGTGTTTGGGGATGTTGTGCAGTTGTCTGGTGAGATAGACATTGAAATCAATGCCATCTACCAGTTCAGGTTCTTCTCCATCATCGTTTGAGTCCATGTCGCGGCCCGCAAACTCCCATCTGAAGTTTCGCGTCAGCCGCGAACTTCCCTGCAAAGTTCGCATCGGGTGCATTGTGTCGCGCCACTGCATCGGGTGCGTTGTGGCGCGCCACACGAAGTGTGCAGCCCGTTTTCTCGGTGTTCTCGTCTGAATCATCTGGATCTGTGTCTCTGCATTGTTGTGATTTCGTGAAAGAGGCAGTCGGGGCACTTACCTAACTCACAAGGCTTCCTATTCACGAAAGCAGTTTGCAAGTCAGGATAAGCCTCGCGCTTACGCGAAAGCGCTTCTGCCACCTCATTCCACTTCCCCACGGCGTGCTCTATTTTCCAGGGTTTATACTAACCTATCTAACAACTAGCCATCTCATGTGCATGTTGCCCGACTGGTGGTAATTTTGTACCAAGGTGAGTGCGGCATGGTCAGTCCATATAATGACCATTGAATCTCATGTGATGTTTCTGAAGTACCGCAAGAAGAATACTGAAGAATAACTGACAGCTTTTACCACAAATAGCGGAACTCTTCTTGCCCTGTTCTAGTACCCCCATATCGCAAACACTGGCATAAGCCTGACAGTGGGATCTTTTAAGATGTTCTTGTGGTGGTTTGAAATGCGACCTGCCTTTTTAGGTACAGACAAATGACACGCCTCTAGCGGTATACGTACTCACGCTCTTTTAAGAACCAGTTTTGTTTGATCCTGTTCTCACGTATAGCCCAGGGTTTCCCCAGATCACAAACAGACTGGCATCCACACAGGGAGGGGTGAAAGTCAGATGTTTTCAACGGACGAGGGTGCAGTAGAGTGCAGAGGGATCTTCCATCTCGTGGTACAGATAGTTCTGTGGGTGGTGCCTGAGGGACTCTCGCCTGCCTTGATGTCAGACAGATGGCAGGTTCCTTCAACGTTCATGGTGACTCTCCCGTGTTGTTGGTGCCACCGATACATCACCCCCTGCGTGGGTTTGAGTGACGGATCTTCCCAAAACTGGGTACGTGAGTGCTCCAGAGTGCAAACTGCCCCTCCTTCAGCGATGCGGTCCAGTGGTCTAGACATCGGGGCCGTGACAAAAACTTTACCTGTGCCGAGCCCAGACACGTCGTTGGTGCCAGACCCCTGCAGCTGAATAAAGCCGGGGCCCTGCGGACGATAGCGGTGCATCTTCACGGGGGACAAAACTTTACCTGTAGAGGCGGTGCATCTTCAGGGGGTGAGGCGGTGATGGTTGAGTCGTGGAAGACCCTTCGAGGGACCGTGGACGGAAATTGTCACACCATGGCTCGCTTAACGCATACGCATCAACCCGGTAGTACAACCATGACGAGGAAAACACCAGATGCCCATGCCCTACCAGGCGGGCCCCCGCCGGGTCACACTCTGTCGCGAGCGTGGCCGCGGTTGGGATTTTCGGGCAGACAATGGTGGCATTGGGGATTTTGTTACAATCAACGACTCGTGGTGGTCTGCGACGCCACCCGCCTCGCGGCGAATTTTGTCACAGTCGACGACTGCACTACGGTCTGTAACTCCACCCCCTCCTCGCTAATCCCTCCCAGTCGGTTGCCCTTGTCAGACAACCTCGTGGGATGACACTCACGGCAACTCCGTCCGTCGGTTCCCACGGCTGCAAGGCAGTCAGCCGCACTGACCTATCGTCTAGGGGAGTCACTTGGCGTCACCCACCGTTCTTCTCTGCAGACGATGACTTCTCAACAGACTCGGAACTCGCTCCAGTCAAAGTCGAGGAACTTCCAGTGTCGCGTGTATCACTCGCCACACAGCGCCCTTGCTCAAGAGTTTCCCGGATCACCTTTCGTGCCTCGAGTGCGACGATTGATGGCCCGGGAAAGTTGTAGCCACTCTTTCTTCTGTTCGTTGGTGCCGTGACCAGGATCTCACATCGGTACACGTACAACGTATAGCTTATAGCATCATACAGCTTATGTGTATTGCGTAGATTCTGGCCTGATAGTGGCAAAAACGAAAACGAAAGTGGAATGCCCAAGAAAACCCGTCAGCGCTAACCAAGTTGGCAGACGGGGTTTGAGGTGGACTCACGTCTGCACTGATGGCGCTATAAACCAAGAAATCAACCAAAAGTATCACCACCTGTGGACGGGGTTCTCGCAACGCGAACCTTGGCGGCGAACTTTGTCTGCGAACTTTTTCCCGCGACGCGACCTGACTGGCGCGACGAGGGAGCGCGACGTGGATTAAATCCGCGACGTGGCCCCGTCAAAGCGAGGTGTCTTTCCTCTTTTACGGGGGAAACGCTCTCAATCTTCATCCTCACGGGGCCTAGCCATCGGCTAGGCCCCACAGTCGCATCACCTCACGCTCGTGCGTGTGGCGGTATTCTTCTCGCTTATACGTGGTACGTGTCAGCATCAGTGCAAAGTCCCTTGTGTAGACAGGGCCCTTCGTGAAACCTGCTGGGATCACTGGCCATAGAGCCTTGCCATATAAAAGTGGAAGCTACTGTCGCACCGTAGTAGTGAACGAGGTCTCTTCTTGAACAACACAACAACGGGAAGTACGCGTGGTTGGTGACAAGCCCCGGCTGCGACGAGCGGGTCTACTCCACGTGAAGTAGGCTCGCATCAACACGACGAGGTCGCGGGTGCGACGCAGCACGTCTGCGCGTGGCCGCGGCCCAAGCCCCTATAAATTTGTTCACACAATACATTGAAAATATATGAAACTTGAAGGCAAAGTGTGGGGTTTTGCTTTGAGATTTAGAGAAATAAAGGGGTCTTTGGGGGTTGGCTTCCAAGAATTGGGGGGTCTTTTTGTCATCTCAAAACCGCTGGTCTTTCTGGTTAGAATATATACCCGACAGGACTGCAGAAGAACCCCCACCCCTCCCTCGGGCTCGTTATCTTTTAAATAAGTATGTTGTCTCTAAATTCATATGTATGAAACTAAACTTTGTGCTTTTTGGTTCACAAAAATCACATTTAAGATAGTTTTAGGCATGAAATATCTTTAAGAATACTCCAAAAGTTCTTCGTTTGTGTACATAAGAATTATGAACATTTGTCAATCTAAAGGGTAAAATGAAAAAGGGATATATGCAGTAGGCTTCCCACTTGATGACAATCCTACGCTAATTTACATAAATGCATAATTGTTATTGTAATGAATGGTTGGTGAATATATGCATTATGTATCACCTTCCTTTTTCATGTATGTTTTGTAAAAAGTGTTATTCATGTACTGGTTTCACACCATGGATTTTTTTTAATGTTCCGTAATCTTCAAAGGGTTTGTAATGAGCAAAAAGAAAAACCAATTATCAACTGCCTTAATTCCGCAAAGTCTGTTTTGACTGTTTTAGACACAATGGAAACCAATGACTGGCCGTGTAGCTGCCTTGGAGAAAGGGTTTGGAAGGCGTGATAAAGAACCAGCCAATGCCAAGCTAGGTCGTATATCTAATTTATAATAAATCCACAATAAACATACATATGTACACATAGTCTGTACGTCCTAAGCTTTGCCTTCATCTTCAAATGCACATACAATGTATTAGGCATACTATATAATGTAGTGTGCTTATAGAAGGGATAAAACATAATCAAAGGAGGAAAATGGCCCACTGCAGTGAAATATGACAGGCATATGAACGAGCAGCATGATTTTGCACACCAATTAGGTAGGTCCTTTAAATTGCAAGTGACAGATCCCTCCAATTTGCGAGCACTGTGCTTACAGGTAGGATTTTTCATCCGAGTATAATATAAGGCGTTTCTTTTTAATTGACATAACGCTGACATAGAAGGACGCATATGCTAACGGGCTGACACACAACGGAAATTTGGCGAAGAAATCTGAATATACATATTAGCAGTACCCACCGTTAACTCATCTCTGAGGTGACCGCAATCTTTGGATTTCAACTCCATCATTAACCTGCTTAACATAGTAATTAGGGTAGACTGATCAGTTGAGCTCAAAACAGAGCATTTAACTTTAGGACATATAGACTTGTCATGATCTTGACAATATGTTTTGTTATTGTGGTGTAATATAATAAAATGCACATGGATTTATGTATAAAAACAATGTTTTATTTTTAATATAAAATGCACATGGCTATTTAAATTCAGAAGTCTACGTATGGAGCAGAGCCCTACACGGGGTCCCGAGTCTACACCCCCAACTTTACTATATGTTAATATAACTGTATAACTGTAAATATAGTATGCTGGCTTTAGTGCAGGCTTTTGTAGGCCATGTGCGGATTATCCATTAATATCTGTGGGTGCGGTTGTGGGTTTCACTTTAGACGATGCAGGGCA